>APFE031270407.1:348182-471829 GCA_000404065.3 Pinus taeda | reverse complement strand
GAAAAGCTAGATCACCCAACAATACAATGTTGCACAGAGAAACCAACAACACTTCCTTACAAAATACAAAATTCCAGCCTTTGGATCTCTAGGATGAGGGATGGACCATATATAGATATTTGCAGGTGGGTGAGTTAGCTTCTGGGATTCGGATTAGTGTCATTTCTCTGATAGTTCTTGGTTCCACTTGGAGATTTCATGATCTCTTACTCATCCCTGGGTGAATTCAGAGAGGCAAGTGTCAAATCGGCAGTTTCTAGAAGATTCTCTGGGTTTCCACCTAGCCAACTGCCTCTACCATTTGTCTGCTCTCGCTCATCGCACCCTACAGAAGGGATTTTCAGTATGCATCGCACTTTTTGCATGTAGTAGGTGAGATGCATCGCACCCTTAGCATTGAGCAGTCTATATGGTCCAGTTTTGACCAGTTCTGAGTAGTTTTTCAGGGAGAACTTCTAGGATATGATGTAATCAGCTGACCTTGTTCCTTTAGGGTATGAAACAACAATTTTAGGGGTTATAAGCGCTTGTTTTATGGACATATGAGATTGGGGTTGTAGTGCCCAAATATGTCTATAACACCCTTGATAACAATTAGAGTTGAAATAGATTCAACTGTCCACCATGGAAAATAGAATTTGAACACGGATATGCTATAAGGTGGTATCAAAACCAAAATATTGGCAAGCAACGGATTAGTGCACTATCAATTCCACTAGAAGGTGCTAGTATAAGTTTCATGCATATAATTTCTTTAATACCCTAGTGAATATAAAAGTCCCACTCTTCCAAGTTGCTAGTTTTTCATCTTCCGAACCAATTAGTTAACTTGAAAATAAAAGACTCCAAACTTCAGAAATTGTTCCCAGCATGATTTTCATACTTATTGAGAGAAATGTCCTCTAAATTCAAAGGTTCAAATTTATTATATATTTATTCATTGTTTACTAGTACTAAAACAATTTCATGATATATTTTGCAGCTCACAATATGACCAGACAAATGAGAAATAATTAAACGAATAGAATAATTGCCTTTGCCCTTCTTCTATTAGTATTTCCCCTCTAAATGGAAACAAATCTCTAAATATGCCTACTCCTCTCACAAGTGGCCAGTGACCACAAAAGTTGTGAAGAAAGTTGAGGGTCCTTTTATACAAAACTAGAGACATTATTTTTCACTGCATTTTTATTCAACACTAGAATAAGGGTAAAAGTGTATTCTAATATTTTCACTGGTCCTTTATTGACTAAATAAGCTTCCATTCTAAAACCCCAAATTCTCTATGAATTGATCTTCTCATTTAATTTGATATCATTAAAAACAACTAGCACAGTAAGCCTTTACACCAGTCCATGGTATTCAATCTGTGTTGTCTCTTTTTTTTTTACTTACTAGAAAATTTTATCACCCATAGAATAATCATTAACGTGACATATAGGATATTTCAACACATCTTAATCGGATTCCCACGCTTCATAGTCGTTTACTTCTCAAACTCGAGATTTGTTATTATGACTTCCTCTATGAAGAATACAAATATATTATCTGAAAGATAATTCTACTATATCAATGGAAAATCTACTATATCTTAAATAAGAATAATGATAATCTACTATCGTCATAATTAAAAGCCACCCTCATATGTCAAATAGAACTGACTACATTCTTTAGATTGGGACACATTTTGGGTATAAATTATTGGCTCAAAAACTATAATTTTCAGTGCAAATATTTTTCACACCATCCATATATTTAGTAGACACTAAGGTTGGCATCAAAACAAAGACCTTAGGTATAGATTAGTGGGAACAAAACTGCAATTTTCAATGTAAAATATAGTTCAACTCATTCTTCAATCAAAATTTTGAGACCATTACAGAGTTTGTTCAAAACGTTCAAGTGACACATCCTTCGGCCAAATTTAATCATTGTGATGTGGCAGACTTAACTATACAATTAATGAACTTGGGTTGCATGTTGAAAATATAATAGCTACATCTTCACAAACCAATCATCCTATCTTGACCATATATCCCTCTGAATGTGGGGAAAGTGACCTTTCCCATAACCATCGATCTATCTGCTATCAATTTGGGGCAATCATATATTTCAGCTAAATTCAAGCTACTAATGTAAATCTTAGGGGGGGGATTGCAATGTTTCCATTGGATTTTGTCATTTACTAAGGTATGGAACTTGTATTTAATCAAGAGAACCAAGACCTCTATGCAAGGGAGACTCCCAATATCAAGACCACGTATGGCACTAGGGTATGGAACGTGTATTTAATCAAGAGCACTAAGGTTGTTCCACTATGTAGGAGGAGACTCCCAATCAAGAGAAAGACAAGAAATTAGAAATTTCTCGAGGCTGATTTTGGATATTGCTAATTTGATTATGTGATCATTCATGAGTAAATGTGATGTAAATTTAGAGACATAGTTTATGCATTGACAATTGACAATTTAATCATAATGTAATAAATTAGAATGTATCATATATACTTTATGATTGCACATATTTCTTAAAATGTCCTAAGAGATATATATATATTATATATATATATATATATATATATATATATATATATATAATATATTATTTATATATATAATATATATATATATATATACCATGTGTAGGGCCCCATCCTAGAAACTTGGTGGAACATAATAGTCTGGTACAAATAAGTGTAGACTACCCATCTACAAAAGCATGAGAAGATCCTTCAACGACTTAAGAAAATATAAATTTCAATTATGCAATAGAAATAATCTAATGATGTGGAGGAGAACAAATTTGCCCATCATTAAACATAACCTTTCAGTGGAATGTCAAGGAGGTTGATTCTGAACCTAGACTTCCCCAATAATTGACACAATTTAAAATAATATGAAGAATAGATAATGGAAATTGGAAATTGGAAATCACTTACATAAGAAACAAAGTATATCAGAAGCTAAAGCCATAGACATTTTACTAAACTCTGAAAATATCATGCTTTTACACAAAATACAAGTCTTTCTAAGCCCAAAGTGAACCCTTCTTCCTTTGAAATCAAAGAATAAATAGAGAATTACAATATTGAATATATTACAAGTTTCCGAGCATAAAATCTTATTAATTAAATAAAAATTCTAATTTGTGACCAGAAACTTGGACCAGTTTGAAAATCTTCCACCTTAAATATGGAAATTAATTTATTGATATTGATATTCCTCCTTCATATTTGCAGTTCATCCTTAGAATTTTGATTTTCCTCCTTTAAAATTGGATGATATCCTTTGATTATTGATCCTCTGCCTTGAAATTTGGATTTGATAATATTGCTTCCCCGTAATTTTGTTAACTACCAAACCTAGCAAATATGGCAAGTTTTGTTACCATTTCCCCAATTGACCTTTGAATACTATATTCATGCCCTTGGATCTGAAATAAGTTTCTTGCTAATACTCTTCCGTAGATGTTATTTACCTTCACATTTAAATTTCGCTTGTTCGTTACATCTTCTTATGTCACACCTTTAGCTTTACCACCTTCGTACTTACAAAACAACAGATAACACTTGCTTTTCTAATGTAGGAGAATTTTCCTTTGTGCACCTTTGTCCAATATTATATATTTTGATTCTGTTGTAGCCTTTAATTTTGTGTCTCTTCTTTTATTATATGGTAGATATAGAAATGTCTCTCTACATTCTTTCAAAATTATTATGGTGCTGAAAAACCATCTTATCTCAATTGGAGACATTATCAAAGCATGAAACTTAAGAATGCACTAGATAAAGAATATGGGATAGTGTTGTACTCTACCACATTATCCACATTAATTTTTTTTTCACTTGATTTTGGTTGAAATCACTCTATGAATTGAACACAAATATTTAAGAGATGTGAAGGAAATCATTTCTAAATCCATGTCTTCCTACCATGATGGAAGGAAGATTCCATATATTTGTTAAATAGGTCACTCAGCTTCCAAGCAAAAACATACCACAACTGAAACCACATAAAGATCCCCGACGAATAGAATCCACATGTCTATGCTCGTAGAGCCTTAAAGAATTGATTAAATTTCTTCTCAGAAAAGAGTCATGATATACTTCGAATATTCCTCTTGATCTGAACTCCTTGAATTCTTTTGAAACATAATCATTTTCTAGGTATCCTTGAGTCTGATCTATGAGGTCATAAATATTTGTGTGACTCTTCAGTTGGAAGACAAGGTGGAATACATAAGCTACAAGCATTACACAACTACTAAATCTTGAAAGGGATAATTCTGATTATCCCACGTGTTTTTTTTTTTTGCATAAAGCTTAGCACAGCTAGGAAAAGTAGGCCTATAACAGTTCCATCAATAATAATTTTGAGTCGACAACAGTAGCGACCTATTCACCCAATTAGTATTTCCATTCTCCAATTCCCGATGGAATACACACCACCTGCATTCGGAGTGAAAACCCAAAACCACCCTGAAATTGAACTTGAATCTGACAATTAAGCTTCTCCACTTGACTTTAACCACCAAGCATCAGCTTCTGGCGCTCCCCCCTCCTCCTCAGCGTCCGCTTCCGCCGTTGCTGATCCCAATAGCAGTAGCAATAACTATTCTTAGCCCGGACATCAAGAAGACCTTTGCCAACCACTTGTATTGGTGCCTTTTTTTACATGGAGTTTGAGCTTTTTTGGACAACTAGGAATTGCAACAGGGCGATAACTTCACCTCCCAAATTGAAGGCGCTATAAGGACCGCCTCATTCCATGTAGCCATATTCTCTCCACAGTATGCAGAATCATATTGGTGTCTCCATGAGCTTCTCCTCATCCTAGAGTCTGGTGCTGCCATTATTCCAGTCTTCTACCGCGTCAAACCTTCCGAACTCAGATGGACACAAGGCAGAAATGGCCTGTATGCTCAAGCCCTACAGGACCTAGAAACAAAGAAAACGCACGAGAACAAGCTGTGATATGACTCTGTCACTATTGAAAAATGGAGAAATGCTCTTTCTCGTGTTGCAGGTATCAGTGGTTTCAAGTTGGACGTGTATGGCAGTGGCTAGGGGGAGCCGATAGATAAGATTATTGAATGTGTGCTCAAAATGTGAAAACAATAGCCCTGTATGTTGCAAAATATGCAATTGGATTGGATGAAAAGGTCAAGGATTTTGAGGGAACAATGTTATTGCAGCAAGAGTAGAGTGGAAAACTAGAGGTCGTGCGGATCATGGGGTCATGTAGAGCAGGGAAGACAACCCTGGCTACAGAACTCTTTAACAGGAAGCATTCAAATTACAGTAGATCCTATTTTTTTATTTGATATAAGAGAAAAGGCGAGCGAAAACTCACAACATTCCTTGCATAGCAAACTTCTAAAGGGGTTGAATCAATGTGATTTTCATATAGAGAGTGTTAGTGAAGGCATTGAGATGATTAAGCATCAGCTTTAATAGTCTAATGCCTTGATAATTTTAGATGATGTAGATGATGTCAATCAAGTGAAAGCATTTTTGCCTGTTCAAATCATTCTCCACTTAGATAGCTTAAAAATAATTACATCTAGAGATAGAGATGTTCTAAGATGTGCAGGAGTCCAAGATTCATCACTTTATAAGTTGTCTGGCCTCAATACACTGCATTCCCGAGAGCTCTTATGTTCACATGCCTTCAGCAGACCCTATCCACTTCCAGGATTTGAATATTTTGTAAATAAGTTCTTGGAAGCTTGCGATGGATTGCCTTTATATTTGGGGCACACCTTTACTGAAAACATGACCCTTCTTATTGGAAACATCAATTGGATAGAATTATACAAATACTTCCCCATGAGATTCAAAAGAGGCTCAGGATTAGTTATGATGTGCTTGATAGAGACGAAAACAGGTATTCTTAGACATTGCCTGATTTTCATAGGAGAAAACAAGGAAATGGTAATAAGAATATGGAATGGATCAAACTGGAATGGTCCACTAGTATTTGAAAATTTAGAAAACAAATGTATTGTGGAGGTGGATAGTGAAGATAACATAAAAATGCATGATCACTTTAGAGACATGGGCAGAGAAATTGTAGTGGAGGCTTCATGATTGTTGCATTTCCTTCAGCTTAGGATAGAGAATAGTGATGATCTGTTGCAGAGATCATATCACGTAATGGAAATGCGCAGAGTTAGGATGCTCAGTACTGAAAACACTGATAGTGATGAGGATATCTTAGAATTTTCATGGGGCAAAAGATGGCTTCATGAACTCTTTGGGAACCACAGAATGGATATTTGCAATGGACTTCATGAGTTGTTTCTCAAGTTCGCGATGAAGATTTGAAATAAACTGCAAAATACATGTTATCATGGTATTGCTATGACAAAGTTGCAACTTCTTGATATTGAACATGGTCTGTTGCAAGGCATTATGAGGAGGGTGTACTCACCAAATCTCATCTGGCTTCGCTGGTCAAAATGTTCCTATTATTCTAAGCCTTGCTAGATTCCAATGGAGACCTTTTTTTTCCTCCTGGAAATGCTAGGAAATTCCTTTCGGTCAAGGAGATCTTTAGGTTCAAAATGTTAGTGAAATTGTTGTTTTCATTACCTACCATGGAGTACAAACAAGCAACTGCGAATTCTCTTTTTTTGGCAGGCCGCATGCCGAAAGACGGACCCTGTGGAAGGAGGTTGGGGTCGTTATATGAAGCTAAAAATGCAAGTGCTACAATTGGAGGAGGAGCTTCACCATGTTATTAACAACAATTTTAAACTTAAAAATATTTATATCCATCCTTGTGTTTCTTAAACATCTAGAGATGCTACTCATTATACAAAAAACCTTATAAATTACAAAAATTCTTCTACTCCTAAGACATCTAGAGCTACTATACGTATTATAATAATAACCCTAATTATGTCTCTAATCAGACAAATTCTAGCATGGGCCAAATGTCCAATCCATCTTCATTGTTACAAGGTGTTGTTGGAATCAATCACCCTACTGGTGGAGAAGGCCTGCTGCCTATTAAAATAGACTTCTAGATGCAAGAACACCAAAATACTAATATTTATTCTTCTGCAATTGAGAGGTCAAGAACTATTGCTGAATATAATGAAGAACCTAGTCAAACAGATTTTATCATGGGCCAGACACCCTATCCATCTTCTCTATCACAAGGTGTTGTTGGTTAGCGCGTAGGTCTCATAGCTTCTGAGAAATCCTGAGGTCAAGATTTCGAGCCTTTCTCTAATCGGTATTTGGGGTTTAGTGGGCTTTGGGCTAAGAGCCCTATCCTAGGGTCTTCTAACAAAGATATTTCTCTACAATTTAAGTGTAGTAAGAGACAATAATTTACTTTCTTACAAGACTTTTAAACAATGAAAATTTTACCATTTACATTCCAATCCTTATAACTTATAGTGAACATTTCATTTTAATAAATTTACATGAGTAATCTATAGAGGAATACCTGTACCGGTGGCTGGTGGAGATGCCTTTGAGTTGTTTCTCCTATTGAACACTACGCTTGACTAACCCAACTGGATTTACCTCCCAGCCAGCTAGGAAATAATTTCTAGCCTAGGAAACCTCCATAGGTTCCCTAGCCCTCTGAGCCTAAGTCCAACCAGATGTAGTGTCTGTGTCCAAGATGAATGATCCAGGCCAAGATGAACAATATTTCCCTCCTCTCAAAAACCCAAGAAACCTCCACAGATTCCTAAGGTCCCAAAAAATCACAACAAATCATAAAATCACAACCAACCCCCAAAATCATAAGCAATACCCAACATCCCCCTTTCTCCCTTCCCCCTTCCCTTTTTATACCCTCCCTCTCTTCTCCATCTCAACCACCTCTCATTAATGTCATTAACTTCTCATCCATCCTTATAGTTGACTCATCTTCTCCCAAGTAAAGTTGGGAGTACATTTGGAAATGTGACATGAACATAAAATTGGGAATTAACGGGAGAGGACCATGTCTTCTCCCAAGTAAATCTGAAAGTACATTTAAATTCCACTTTTTCATTTCATCTTCTTATGGTACACCTTTAGCTTTACCACCTTCATACTTACAAAACAACAGATAACACTTGCTTTTCTAATGCAGGAGAATTTTCCTTTGTGCACCTTTGTCCAATATTATATATTTTGATTCTGTTGTAGCCTTTAATTTTGTGTCTCTTCTTTTATTATATGGTAGATATAGAAATGTCTCTCTACATTCTTTCAAAATTATTATGGTGCTGAAAAACTATCTTATCTCAATTGGATACATTATCAAAGCATGAAACTTAAGAAGGCACTAGATAAAGAATCTGGGATAGTGTTGTACTCTACCACATTCTCCATATTAATTTTTTTTTTTTTCACTTGATATTGGTTGAAACTCACTCTATGAACTGAACACAAATATTTAAGAGATTTGAAGGAACTCATTTCTAAATCCATGTCTTCCTACCATGATGGAAGGAAGATTCCATATATTTGTTAAATAGGTCACTGAGATTCCAAGCAAAAACATATCACAATTGAAACCACATAAAGATCCCTTATGAATAGAATCCACATGTCTATGCTCATGGAGCCTTAAAGAATTGATCAAATTTCTTCTCGAAAGAGATTCATGATATACTTCAAATATTCCTCTTGATCTAAACTCCTTGAATTCTTTTGAAACATAACCATTATCTAGGTATCCTTGAGTCTGAACTATGAGGTCATAAATATTTGTGTGACTCTTCAGCTGGAAGACAAGGTGGAATACATAGGCTACAAGCATTACACAACTACTAAATCTTGAAAGGGATAATTTTGAATATCCCACATGTAATTTTTTTTGTGCGTAAAGTTTAGCACAGCTAGGAAAAGTAGGCGCGTAACAGTTCCATCAATAAAAATTTTGAGTTGACAACAGAAGCAACCTTATTAATGACATGTTCTTTCTTATGATGAATAACACCATCCATGAAAAGGGAACATCCAAGCATAAGCAACATGTTTGAAAAGACAGAACCAAGTAAATATTCTTGCACAATGAAAATCTTTCCATTATATAGATCATATAATGAGATGATCATCTGAATCGTATTTCCAAATGTAACATTCAAAAGGCCTCCAACTGTGGACTAGTGAAAAATTCTAGCTGCTCTGTTATAAAACCTAGAAGGCCAACATGTGTGATATCATCAACATGTTGGTGTTGTAATGGGTTGTATTGATGCCAAATTCATGAATTGTTGCAAAGTCTCCTAGAAAAAAAATTACATTAGTGCCCGTGAAAGTGCAGACAAACAGTTTAAAGTCTCCTAGAAACAAAGCTACATCGGTACACGCAAAAGTGCAGAAAAACAGTTTAAAGCAAAGCAGTAATTTATAACTCTACCTTTTGATAAAATGTCAAAGTAGGTCACATGCCAAGGATTCTCGAAAACACTGTTACAACAAGGAAATCGTTGAGCGCTATCCTAGAACCATAGAAGCGATGTACATCTTATTGTTTCTCTATTTAGTCAAGTGCATGTTGGCTTCACATACAGAGAAACAAAAAGAGGGTTTTCAATCGATTGATGTCGGTCACTACGCATAAAATGCTTTTGAAATTAAAAACTGAGTGAGCAGCAATAGAATGAGGGTTGAAAGGGGTTAATGGGGTTATATTCCATTTTTCATTCTAACGTTCCTCACCATTACTCCGCGCATCTGAACTAGTCTCCTTCTGAGCCATAAATACATCGATTCCCATCACCCAATTAGTATTTCCATTTTCCAATTCCTGATGGCAAACACACCACCTGCATTCGGAGTGAAAACCCAAAACCACCCTGAAATTGAACTTGAATCTGACGATTAAGCTTCTCCACTTGACTTTAACCACCAAGCATCAACTTCTAGCACTCCCCCGTCCTCCTCAGCGTCTGCTTCCACCGTTGCTGATCCCAATAGCAGTAGTAATAACTACTCTTATGACGTCTTTATAAACCACCATAGCCCGACCATCAAGAAGACCTTTTCCAGCCACCTGTATTGGCACCTTCTTTTACATGGAGTCTGAGCTTTTCTGTACAAGTAGGAATTGCAACAGGGCGATAATTTCACCTCCCAAATTGAAGGCGCTATAAGGACCGCCTCAATCCATGTAGCCATATTCTCTTAACGCTATGCAGAATAATATTGGTGTCTCCATGAGCTTCTCCTCATGCTGGAGTCGAGTGCTGCCATTATTCCAGTCTTCTACCGCGTCAAACCTTCCAAGATCAGATGGACACAAGGCAGAAATGGCATGTATGCTCAAGCCCTACAGGACCTAGAAACGAAGAAAACGCATGAGAACAAGCTACGATATGACTTCGTCACTATTGAAAAATGGAGAAATGCTCTTTCTTGTGTTGCAAGGATCAGTGGTTTCAAGTTGGACGCGTATGGCAGTGACGAGGGGGAGTCGGTAGATAATATTGTTGAATGTGTGCTCAAAATGTGAAAACAACAGCCCTGTATGTTGCAAAATATGCAATTGGATTGGATGAAAAGGTCAAGGATTTTGAGGGAACAATGTTATTGTAGCAAGAATAGAGTGGAAAACATGAGGTTGTGGGGATCATGGGGTCATGTAGAGTAGGGAAGACAAACCTAGCTACAAAACACTTTAACAGGAAGCGTTCAAATTACAGTAGATCCTATTTTTTTTTATTTGATATAAGAGAAAAGGCAAGCGAAATCTCACAACATTCCTTGTAGAGAAAACTTCTAAAGGGGTTGAATCAATGTGATTTTCATATAGAGAGTGTTAGTGAAGGCATTGAGATGATTAAGCATTAGCTTTCATATTCTAATGCCTTGATAATTTTAGATGATGTAGATGATGTGAATCAGGTAAATGTGTTTTTGCTTGTTCAAAATGTTTTCCACTCAGATAACTTAATATTAATTACATCCAGAGATATCGATGTTCTCAGATGTGCAGGAGTCCAAGATTCATCAATTTATAAGTTGTCTGACCTCAATACACCGCATTCCCAAGAGCTCTTTTATTCACATGTCTTCAGCAGACCCTGTCCACTTCCAAGATTTGAATATTTTGTAAATAAGTTCTTGGAAGCTTGCGATGGATTGCCTTTATATTTGGGGCACACCTTTATTGAAAACATGACCCTTCTTATTGGAAATATCAATTGGATATAATTAGACAAATACTTCCCCATGAGATTCAAAAGAGGCTTAGGATTAGTTATGATGTGCTTGATAGAGACGAAAACAGGTATTCTTAGACATTGCCTGATTTTCATAGGATAAAACAAGGAAATGGTAATAAGAATATGGAATGGATCAAACTGGAATGGTCCACTGGTATTTAAAATTTTACAAAACAAATGTATTATGGAGGTGGACAGTGAAGATAACATAAAAATGCATGATCACTTTAGAGACATGGGTAGAGAAATTGTAGTGGAGGCTTCGGGATTGTTGCATTTCCTTCGGTGTAGGATAAAGAATAGTGATGAACTGTTGCAGAGATCATATGAAGTAACAGAAATCTGCAGAGTCAGGATGCTCAGTACTGAAAACACTAATAGTGATGAGGATATCTTAGAATTTTCATGGGGCAAAAGATGGCTTCATGAACTCTTTGGGAACCACAGAATGGATCTTTGCAATGGACTTCATGAGTTGTTTCTCAACTTCATGATGAAGATTTGAAATAGACTGCAAAATACATGTTATCATGGTATTGCTATGACAAAGTTGCAACTTCTTGATACTGAACGTGGTCTGTTGCAGGGCATTATGGGAGGGTGTACTCACCAAATCTCATTTGGCTTCACTGGTAAAAATGTCCCTATTATTCTATGCCTTCATGGATTCCAATGGAGACTTTTTTTTTCCTCCTGGAAATGCTGGGAAATTCCTTTCAGTCAAGGAGATCTTTGGGTTCAAAATGTTAGTGAAATTTTTGTTTTCATTACCTACCATGGAGTACAAACAAGCAGCTGCGAATTCTCTTTTTTTGGGAGGCCGCATGCCGAAAGACGGACCCTATGGAAGAAGGCTAGGGTCATTATAGGAAGCTAAAAACACAAGCGCTACAATTGGAGGAGGAGATTTTCCATGCTCTTAGTGATAATTTTAAATTTAACAATATTTATGTTTGTCCTTGCGTTTCTGAAACCTCCAAAGATGTTGCTCATTATACAGAAAACCTTATAAATTACAATAATTCTTCTGCTCATGATACATCAAGAGATACTACTACGTATTATAATAATAACCCTAATTATGTCTCTAATCAGACAAATTCTAGCATGGGCCAAATGTCCAATCCATCTTCATTGTTACAAGGTGCTGTTGGAATTAATCACCCTACTAGTGGAGAAGGCCTGCTAACTATTAAAATAGACTTGTAGATGTAAGAACACCAAAATACTAATATTTATTCTTCTGCAATTGAGACGTCAAGAACTATTGCTGAATATAACGAACAACCTAGTTAGACAGATTTTATCATGGGCCAGACGCCCTATCCGTCTTCTCTATCGCAAGGTGTTGTTGGTTAGCGTGTAGGTCTCATAACTTCTGAGAAATCCTGAGGTCAAGAGTTCGAGCCTTTCTCTAATCAATATTTGAGGTTTAGTGGGCTTTGGGTCCATATTTTGAACCCAAGCTCTGATACTAGGTGTAAGAGCCCTAGTTTAGGGTCTTCTAACAAAGCTATTTCTCTAGAATTTAAATGCAGTAAGAGACAATAATTTACTTTCTTACAAGACTTTTAAACAATGAAAATTTTACCATTTACATTCCAATCCTTATAACTTATAGTGAACATTTCATTTTAATAAATTTACATGAGTAATCTATAGAGGAATACCTGTACCGGTGGCTAGTGGAGATGCCTTTGAGCTGCTCCTCTTGTTGAACACTCCTCTTGATTAACCCAACTGGATTTACCTCCCATCCAACTAGGAAATAATTCCTAGCCCAGGAAACCTCCACAAGTTCCCTATCCCTCTGAGCCCAAGTCCAACCAGATGTAGTGAGTGTGTCCAAGATGAATGATCCAGACCAAGATGAAAAATATTTCCCTCCTCTCAACAACCCAAGAAACCTCCACAGGTTCCTAAGGTCCCAAAAAATCACAGCAAATCCTAAAATCACAGCCAACCCCCAAAATCATAAGCAATACCCAACCTCCCCTTTTCTCCCTTCCCCCTTCCCTTTTTATACCCTCCCTCTCTTCTCCATCTCAACCACCTCTCATTAATGTCATTAACTTCTCATCCATCCTTATAGTTGACTCCCCTTCTCCCAAGTAAAGCTGGGAGTACATTTGGAAATGTGACATGAATATAAAATTGGGAAATTAATGGGCAAGAACTATGTGTTCTCCCAGGTAAATCTGAAAGTACATTTGGGAATGTGAGATGAATATATATATATATAGATTATATATATATAATATATTATATTATATATATATATATATATAATATATATATATTATATAATATATATATCATATTATATATATATATATATATTATATATTTGATAATTAAATGGAGAGGACTATGTCTTCTCCCATGTAAAGGTGAGGGTACATTGGGGAATGTAAGATGAATATATATATTGATAATTAGTTGGAGAGGGCCATGTCTTCTCCCAAGTAAATGTGAGGGTGCATTGGGGAATGTGAGATGTAACTAAATGGAGAGGACCATGTCTTCTCCCTAGTAAATGGAAGGAGACCATATCCTACCTAAGATTCAATTTGAGAAGGTAAGTTGGGAATTTGAATAATAGAAATCACGAATTTTATATTAGACCAATATTTCTCAATATTTTTAGATAATGTAAACATTATTAAAATTTGCAGGATAAGATTTAAGTGGGGCATTATAGCTACAGTGGTTCGCGCACTTACCTGCAGACTACTAGGCCTCTGCACACTCAGCTGCAAAGCCTTCTCCTACCCTACGACCCAAAGACACACCTCACTTAGTTCCTTAGAATCTTCCTATCTCTCTTGCTCTATTATTCTATTCTCTATATCTTTACACTTAGAGCCTCGCTCTATTTATACAGTCCCATGGTCCACGGACCATGGGTAGGTCTATCCAGCTGACATTACATTACAAAACTAGGGTGGACAACCCTATGACTCTATCATACATTTCGTGCTCAACACCTGCAATTCGCAGAGTATTTACGACAATATTGGGTTAAAACTTGGGCTTTGAGCCCCAAAACATGCCTTGGGGGAAATTCCGTGCCCAACATGTTCCAATTCCCCAAGTACATAATCTACAACATCACAGAATTAATCGTTCGTTGATGTAGGCATGGAACGGGTTGCCACATAATTAACCCATTCCGAGGAAGATACCATTGGGACAAAAGGACCATTTAGGGAAGATGGTTGACTGGAAGCCATATTTGGATCGGGAAATGAAAGCTGGTCAACGGTGACAATTCTTCCTTCAATGCAGGAAACACATCACTTGAAAGAGTGTTGAAGCAATAGCTCCCATGTCATAAAAATAGTCACGTCCAAGAAGTAAATTGTAATCTAAAGGGTCTAGGCTACCATCACATTGAGATAAACAACTTTTCCTCCCAAAGTAATAGGAAACTGAGGAAGGATCCCTAATGGTTCACTGGTTCCTCTGTTAAAAGCCAACAGATTCTGGGTAACAGGAACAAGTGGTAGTGAACCGAGAACTTGCCATGCAGTGGAAGAAAGTATACTCACAGATGCATCGTCATCTATAATAGTGAGAGATAAAATCATATTATAAACCTGTACTATGATATGGAAAGGTAAATAAGAAGGAAGATGGCATCCTGCCAGTCGATTCCAATCAAAGGAAGTGACCAAACTACTTGGAAGGGTTACCATAAGAATAGGATAATTAACCCCTTGAGTTATGAGAGCGAGAGGATTTTCCTCATGTCCTGATGGAATAGGAGGATTTCCCCCAAGCTCATTGGAATCTAAAGAAATGAAACGAACCTGAGTGGTATCATATTCACTCTCTTCAAGAAAGGTACGATTAACTAAAGGTGAAATTGGGTCAATTGTTTCCTTGACTTGTGATTGGTCAGGTATAGGCTCATGGGATTCACATTCAGAGAGAGTGAGTTTGACCGACAGTTGATTTGGTTCAATCACTTTATCAACTAGTGAAGGATTAAGTGGCAGTCTCCTATAACTAGGTGGAAGTCATTGCGGATATGTAGGACAATTATCCAACACTTTTTTGGCTTCATCTAAATAGGGACAAAAGTGAATGGGGTGATTCCCTTCACATAACCTACAGGGAAGCTTAACTTTACACTTTTTTCCATGAACATTACTACAATTAGTTGATGGTGTGTCACCAGCATGATCTCCAGAAGTTGATGGCATAGGACAATGTGAACGAGAAGACCATTCTTCTAAGATCTGAGGATATCAGCACAATTTCGAAGAAGATGGTCTCCCGTACAAAGTTTGCATGGATATCAAACTTTATGAGGCTTATTGAATGGTTTCTCATCAGAATTTGCATTCAAATCAATGGTTTCTTGGTTTCCCCCTGCTGAATTTTCTTCTTCTTCTTCTTCCCTTTCTTCTTCTTCTTATCCACCTGGTTACTAATGTCAATACTTTCACCAGGCGAAGAGGAAGAAGGGGAGGAAGAAAAAATCGAGGAAGAAGGCTAAGGGTCAACTTTAGAATCAACTGGAGGTTGATTTTGTCTAGTTGGAGGAGTACTCAATTGCGGAGAAATCATGACATTTTGAACCAAGGAGGTTGAAAACAACCATACTGGCAAGCCAATGGTAAATCCTGAAAGGGACAACGTAGCCATATAAGGAGCACCAATAATTCTGAAAGAGGAAAAGGACTAGGATTCCCATCAAAATAAATTCCTTTATCAGTGGACTCCAGAGTTGTTTCCATATGCCTCAACCTAAGATCAACTAAGGAGTGAATGAGGAGGATGTTATCCATGGTAAATTAATTTTATTTTAATCAAAATAACATAACAAAACAAAATAGGGATGATCTAGGAAAAATGATTACTAAGGAACTGTGAACTGCAAAATACCTCTCGACGAACTGAGAAGTACGATCAAGCAATCTCCCCCAATTTTTTTTTCGGTGTATCACAGTGTACAAGGTGGCTGACCCAGTTACCTAAGGATGGATAGAAACCTAGTGTTGTCCTCCCATATATACCCGAATGTACATGGAGGCCCAATCCATATTAGCGTTGTCTAATGCGAAACCGCACAGTGAGAGAATTCCCATATACTTTATGTACTGTAACACCACCCTATATACCCGAAGGTACATGGACGAGATACGATATACTCATGTACGTGGAATGAGGTATCACACTCGGGATGTATCGCAAACAAGTTAGCGATAGTTGCTATGTTTTACCATGCCAGAACACGTCTTTAGCCTAGAACCTCTAAATGTTTTGCATTAGGTGACAATGATGCATTAGGTTAATTCAAATGAATTTTAAGTTAATATTCTTAACAATTTTCCTTTCAAGGTTCACCACGTGATGTATGTTTGAAATTCCTAGAATGCAACCTATATGATAATCATTCTTTCCATTCAATTTAACAATGAAAACCTTAGCTAATAGGGATATAGCAATCAGATTCTTTTAATCAAAGAATCTGATTGCTATATCTAATGCAATTTCCCTAACTATTCCTATCAAGCATTCAAAAACTACAATATGCACAATGCAAGTTTTTCTTTTCAATTCCCTTAATGTTGAAATGAACAAAAGGAAACTAATGCACATACAATCAATCAATATTTTTGCAAGAACGAAGACTTTACAAAAGTTCTGTTTCGAAGGAAAATAAGACTTTTACGACACTTTCTTTCAAACAAACATTAATAGACTATAATCTAACTTTGACGATGAATCGATAATGAAAAAGAAATCATTTAAGAAACATTGATCAATCAAGTCAAAGTAGGGCTAGAAAAGGAGATAGAATCTTGATTTCAGAGACATGACACTCATTGATCATTCAGTAAGCAATCAAACATAAGAAATTTGATGAAAAACCCTAACCAAAGGTAGAAAACTGACCCAAGGAGGATCAACGCAGCCCTGGATGGGAGACAGTGCACTTCAGAGCACTGTCCCTAAGCCAAGGGTGCTCTTTAATGCACTATGTTCCTCACAAGCTTGTGTTGGTGATACTAAGCCATTTTAAGAGGTAACTAAACACATTTTTTGACCAAAATTCACTTCAACAAGGCTGAAAGACAATCAATGAAAGGAAGTAAGGTCTGCTAGAGTTTCCTAGGATGTGGATAAGCTACTTGGAATGATGATCATTCCCCAGTGGAGTCTCTAATTTTTTATGAAGAATTTGGTATCTTCGAATAAATACTAATTCCCTAGATAAGTAGCCATATCTAGAAAAACATTTTAAAGCACTTTAACCTTTTTCTATAAACAATAGATAAGACAAAGAGAATGAGAGGACCTACTTGTACTTTCACTTTCCTCTTGTCTCCTTTGTATCGGTCATGTCGCTCCTTCTCGTACTTAACATGCTTGAGAAGCACCTGTAAAGATCAATAGAAGACAAAGAATCAATCAAAGCAAAATATATATTGATTACAATTAAATGGAATCAGATACATTCACACATATAAGCATCACATATCAAGATAAGCATATGGAAAAAGGTGTAAATACTTTATTAAATAGCGGGAAGAATTACAACCATGAAGCCTGATTCGAAGTCACTCCTCTAGCTTTGGTTCCATCCACATCACAACATATGCATGAAATTCTAGTAGCATAATGACACTTAAAATAGTCTCAATTCTCAAACTAACATTATCTCCTTACAATTCATCAAAGTCTAGCCCCTAATCACTTAGATGAGTTCTCAATTTATAGGAATATGGAGGAGGTGTTGTCATCAATGAAGGTATTGAATGGCCTTTCATACTTATAATTAGTTCCATGGAGGAAGGGATGAGAGGATAAGAGGTATATTAACTCATTCCTCATCCATTTTCGAGCTCATAGGAGATGATAAGTGTGGGAATCTTCTAGAAGGCTCTAGAAGATAAGAATATTCCCCAAACCCTATGTGAATTTCACTCAAACTCGCCCAACACAAGTCAAAGAGGGCCTAAGTGCTCTGCAGAGCACCTTGGAATGGACTTAAATGCTTTGTAGCAAAGCCTTTCATGGGCCTACCTGCGCTGGTCCCTCTAGAGGTCATTTCAGGATGTCTTCAGGCCATGAAACTATCTGGGAAGGAGGCATTCAAAAGGTTGACTTGTTTAGGGCATGCAACAACTAAAGTTAGGGTTTGATGAGCCCTAAAACATTGATATAGATGATGGGAGTGATGTGCCCAAATGGATCTGTAACACTTAATGAAAAGAAATCAAGAATAGAGTCACATAATGAAATATCATAAGTGAATATCTATTTTAGCATTTGTAGTCTATAATTTTCGATAAGGCTCCATAGTTGAGTGTGCAGAGACCTTTAAGAGTCTATAGTTGAGTGCGCAGACCACCTGTAGCTGGGTGCACAGGTCGGAGAAGTGAATGTAATTGAATATTTGTTTAACATGGGAGAATTTTTGGCGAAGCATTGTATCTTTGTGTGTTAATTATATACTATTATGTATCTGATTATGTATGCTTTTTACTAAATTATGTGAAGACCTGTAAGATATAATGTTATGTGTTAGAGTTTATGTCTTCATGTACACTCATCATCTTCATAAAGTTCTTATGTATGTGAAGCTATAATATTGATATGCAGTAGAAGTAAATACGCGACGGCACTTCCCAAATATCCCTTTGGTTGCGGAAACCTAGTTTTGTAACCTCCCATAACTGCATCGAGTGAGACTACGACCTACTTGTGGATCATTTCCTAAAGGTCCAGTAGTTGATGGTTTTGTTGGTGTGTAGCACACTCTGAACCTGGGTCAAGCCCCCTCAAACCAACAAATGGTTCCATTGTCGGGACTGGGATCTGCTTAAAGTGATATGATTTGGCGTACATCAAAGAAAGAACTCTAGGAGTCGGTTGAACAGAAAGAAAGATAATTTGCAAAAAAAGAGAATAGAAACACTTGTTTATATACCAAATCTTGGTTGCAGAGATATATATTTGAATATCAATATGAGATTTTGTTTGCTTCATTCCACATTGAATTTCTTGAGTGGATATCTAAGTTAGATCAGCATAAGAATTGTTTCAAAGGCGACAAACCTAAGAAGTGGAACCCTGATTTGATACAATGGCTCAAGAGAATCGATAAAAATATCTCAAGGGTTTTTGATTTCTAGATTGATATCATTTTGGTACGATTTATAACTAAGTTCACGATTGACCAAATCATGTTCTATAACAAAGTTGAACGAATATTCTTCGAAGGACCACAAGGTAAGTTTTTAAATTCTTTGAAGATCTAGATTAAAATGTTATTGTGTGAAAATGTGGTTCTGTAGATACAGTCAGATTACTGTTTGGGAAAAGGATAAATAAGCTAGAACCAAAATCTACACAAATCGGAAAATGATATGGAATATATCTGAAGAAATTTATTGAGGCTAACTATATCCCTTTATTGGGATTAGAGAATGAATAAGAAACAAGTAACCCTAAAACCCCATGATATTCCCCCACCCATCTTGAAGGCATGTCAAAGTGAGAGGCTGAAAAGAATCATTGTTTTTTTTGGATTCCACATCCATCCACCCCCCTCACACCCCATCCCCCTCCCCATACTTCTCCTACACCTCCACCTGCACCTCCCTCTCCACCTAGCCCTTCGAGAAGAAGAATGGCTAATGACATTAAGCTACTTATGTTTAGACGATTGGGAATAGAGGGCTCTGACCAATTTTGGTTCGTAGCTGATGCAATATGGATGGCAAGACAGATTAATAATGATGATGTAAAGAAGGTGCAAATCATCACATCGATGAGGGATAGGGCACTGACATGGTATAAGGAATACTCCGCAAGTAAGTTGAATGCTACATTTGATGAAATTAAGAAGGCCTTGGTAGCAAAGTTCAAGAAGCCAAAATCAGAATCGTAGTGTATCACAAAGCTGAAAGAGACCAAACAAGCACCGAATGAGTCTGTATGGGAATTGGATCATCGGTTCAAGGTTTTGATGGCTCAAGTGAGCCTTGAGATACCCCCACAACAAATTAAGGAATGGTTCATAGCTGCGTTACTGCTACATATTAGGTTACCATTCACACAATAGAAGATTATGAAGCACTGGATATTGCTATGAAGTTGGAAGCCTTGGCAATTTGAGATACTCACACAGGAGTATAGTAGATACAAAATAAGATAGCTACGTTGAACCTAGAATCGCAGGATCTAAAGAAAGGTAAAGAAGTCAGACCATAAATATCAGAAGTTTAGTGTACGAAGCGAAAAGTGGAAGGTCATTATAAATATCAATGCCCATTATTCAGAGATTATATTGCAAGTGGAGTGCCTAATCAAGTAAATTCGGGTATTTGGTGAAAAATTTGTAGGACGCGAGGTCAAAATCCCTCTGAGGACTATTATCTATTACAAAAATATATACATAACCTGAAACAATTGTTTTGTAACTTTTGTAGATCAGTAGGGCATGATGAGAAAAAATTTCAAAGTTGACTTAATGATGGAGCGCACTGCTGATAGTTATAGACTGCAATTCAAAGGAAACACACATGAAGAGAAAGGCGAGCACACTAGATGAGGAGGATTTAAAGGACAAGGATGAGGAGGATTTCAAGGACAAGGATGAGGAAGAGGAGGAGGAGCTAATCAAGGATGAGGCCAGTTTATTTTTTATAACTATAGACGGGTAGGACCCTTAGCGAGAGATTGTTAGAACCCGAGGAAAACCTGCAGTTACTCTAAGGCTTTTGATCATGTCAAATAAAAATGTCTCGTCCTCATTGTGAAGATGTAGGATAAAAGAAACCAATATCCTATAGAAAATGACCAAACGATGACCCTTGAGCCAAGAGAAGATCATCTGCACATCATAATTGTAGCAAGAAGCATAACCATGACTGGGAAAGATAAGGTCGATGGAAAAAAGGAAGCTGAAGCCACATGGATAAGGAAAACCACCATAAAATATCTTGTATTTGATATCTTGAAGGAAAATCAAGCATTCATGGAGGTGAATATTTATGGATGATTGTGCCTCGACCTCTACTACACAATCGACTCAAAAGGATAACCGTGAAATAGTATCGATTACGACACAAGAGGTAGATCCAAATGTTTTGAAATCTTTTCTACGGGCCTACATGAAACTGTTAAGGAATCAAAAGGTTGTGGAGGGATTACAGGCATTGATAGAATCATGTACTTCTAGGGAGATACCACAGAGCAAGATGCATGCAGTGAATAATCTGCATAGACACAAGAAGAGAAAAGGGAAAAAAATGAGGCTTACAATGTAGATTAGAGAGTATGAGATGGATCAGGTTATCTTAGATCTAGGATTCGATGCCAATGTCTACCAAGGTAGAATTGGGAGTTGATGGGTAATCCAAAGATGCAATGGTCTACTATTCAGCTGAAGATGGAAAATTAATAGAAAATCTTACCCCTAGGAAGGTTGTCTAACATCACAGTGGACATTAACAAAGTGTGCACTACCACTAACTTCGAAGTCATTGAGATAGCAGATGATAGTAATCCTTACCCTGTGTTGCTTGGATTGGATTGGGCATTTGAAAAATGGCTATAATTAATTTGAAGAAAAGGAAAATGATATTCGAAATGAAAAATATGAGGGTTATTGTTCCATTGGATCCATCATAAGGCACGAGGTATACAGAGCCTGTCACACAGGAATATAGCACGGATGACATTGATAATATCTATCAAATCACAATGAAGGAAGAAGAATGGATCAATCCTACTACAGAAGGAAAGCTGACTTGGGAGAAAGATAGTTCATGTACCTCGGATTCATAAGAAGAATTGGAGAATTGGCATAACAGATTGCATGAAGTGTCTACAAGGCGATGTGCAAGGATCACCAAAGTATTGTGTTGCATGACAGCTGAGGTACATGATTTATCTTTATATGATGGTTTGGGTGATGTAAATACTTTATTTAAATATTATTAAAGGTGATACCAAAATGTCAGAGACTGTTAGAATTGGATCAAGCATTGAGAGCTATGCCTGCTAGATGGTGGGGTACACATAAGAAGAATATAGGAGATTGGCAAAAATGTAGAAGGTTGATGTGGGTAAGATTTGGAAAAGTATAAATAGAGCTCGTAAACAATTATGATGGCCAGAATGATCCTAGAGACTGTATACATCTTTGTATGGTAGCTTGGAGAGAAATTCCATAAGAATAATGGGTGCATGGTTTCATCCATACCCTAGAAATGATACCTCAAAACTAGTATTTGGAAACTGAACTACGACATGGCACTACTAGTTGGGTGGAAATGGTGGATGGATTTGTGATGAAATTCATATTTGAAGATGATTTTCCACATATATATGTGACACTGAATATAATTAAGAAGAATATTTTTGAAAATGAAGTTCCTGTTATCTGGTAACCTGTTTGGGCTACACAAATTTGAAATGTGATGGAATGTTATAACCTCACTGCAAAACGTGATGAATATCCTCACAACATTGATATCAAATAGTCAAAAGGACATCACAAAGTGATTGGACCACCCATAGAGATGTTAAATATAACTCAACCACTAAAAACAAAGAAATTATATATAGGGACAAAATTCGAACAGAAGTATGTGACTATAGGAGATTACTGGGACAACGATATTGTTAGCAAGATAAAAAAAATTATTGCATGAATATCAGGAGTTGTTTCCCTCTAAATTTTCAAATATGAAAGGTATCATAGGGGATTTGGGATTTATGAGGATTCCTGTAAAGCCTGATGTGAAGCCTGTTAAGAAGAGGCCTTATAGACTGAACCCAAAATATATGGAAAAGGTATCACCAGATCAGAATTGCACCGGAAGACGAACATAAAACAATTTTTACCATAGAATGGGGATCCTATTATTACATAGTGGTGATTTTAGGTTGAAGAATGCACCTGTCATTTATTCCAAAGTTGTAATTACAGCTGTCACAGATGTGGCAGACCCCAACATGATGAACGAGAGAATGTTGTAGATAATAGCTTTAAAAGAAGACAGATTCATAGAAGGATTACATTTGCAAGTGCAGAAAGCAAGGGAGAAATCCTGGCATGACAGGCACATCAAGAAGAAGATATTTTGTGAATGGCGGTCTTGTATTATTAATGAAAGTAAGTTCGTGAAGTTCCTGGGAAAATTTAAAATGAATTGGTTGGGTCATATATCATCAAGAACATTACACATGATGGTGTTGTTCATCTCACAAAGTTAAATAGTCAGTTGATTCTAGGACAAGTGAATGGTAGTAAATTGAAAATATACAACGATGATTATGTCCTGGACTATCGCACTGAAGAATGAAGGGCAAGATGTCTTAGTACAATCTGCAGTTGAAAGTGGGCATGAGACTATAAACTACTCTACAGAAAGGGACTTCACTGAAGGAAGATTGTTGTGTGATACTCAAGAGTGTGACGAAGTTCGTAGGAGTTGCGACAAAGAAGAGGTGACTGCGCCAAAAGGGAATTCATACGAAGTTAGCTGGAAATATGACCATTGGAAGGAAAAAGGGCACTGTTAAAAAGAAATTATTGTTGAAGGGTGCGAGAGAAAAACATTTATGAAGCATGGTTGGATGTATCTAATCCATACCTGCATTAATGAACCAAATATAGAGCCAATCATGAGTCTAGGAATTCAAAATTGTTATAAAACCTCCATCCTATGCCACATTTGACACTTTGTTTCCTAAGAGAGATCAGAAATTGTGCCTACATAAATAAGAACTATTGGATGTCTCAAAGGAGTTGGGAAGAGATGGTTAGAATATTTAAGAAGAAAGGGCTAGCTGGTATCATGGAATCACGAGTAGCAAAGACTGCATAAGCAAACCTACCTATGTCCCTGACACGCTTAAGGTCACCAAGAAAGGTTCTGCAGGCACAGCCGTAGTCGCAGCCACAGAAGATGGAGGAGAATACATGAGTTGAGGTCTATGTAGCAGAATTGAGAACATCACTACAAAAGAATATGTAGAAGGAAGTGCGATCAAAGAACAGGAAGGACAAGGGAAAAAATCCAATGCAGAAAGGAAAGAGACTGATGCAACAAGAGGGACCTCAGCAGGTCCATGACAATGCAGAAGAAGTTGAGTTTCATAGGAAGGAGACAGAGGATGTGGAGACTCTCTCTGTGCTCCCAGCGTACATGCTTCTGAGAAAACTAGGCGTAAAGTCAGTTAATGAGACAAAAGAAGGGAAATTTTCTACTTATACGCCCTTGTTGCCAGAAGAGGTGCCTTTTGAAGGAGAAGTGTTGGGGAATATTCCCCGACTCAAGTTGAAAGATTTGGATTTCAATGACAGTATAAAATTCCTGCAATTTGAACCCAATAGGTACCTGAAGAAAGTCCACTACCTGGAGAGAGGAGTTACAAGATTGGAGCTGCAATAATGGGTTTTTGGAGTGCAGAGAGGAGGACTTTTGAACATGTTAAATGTGCCAGACTTCATTCAAAGCCCATTTAGTACAATATATGTGCAAAAAATCTTCGCACTAGTGCATGATGATTGCATTTGGTTAGGGATATGGATCTTTATTGATGAGATGCTCATCAGAAAAATAAGAGCACTGCCATATTAAGGAAAGGACCTCGCGGATGAATTCATGGGTAAAAACAAAGACAAGGAGATGGCCCAAATGATGAAATAAAATTTCAAGTTAAGGAAATCCTGCAAATACGAGATAAATTCCATTGAGTATTAGGGTGTGCACTTCACCACACATATCTTATCAGGGAAGATCTTGAAGAAGTGCAGGGCCAATGAAGTGCCTACAATAGTAGTGTCACTAGCAGAACAGTGCAGCGCAGGGATAAAGTTCTACTGGGCTTCTTATCTATGTAAGGATGTTTTAATGGACTACAGGGAAGCACAAGAATAATGAAAGACCTTCCTATATGCCTGGTTGTTAATTCTTATTGCACTTATTGCATGGAAGGAGTCAGAAGATACTCAATTTATCACTGTTGAGGTGGATGCATGTGAAGCAGTGAGGTATGCTAAGCTATGCTTTACGAAGGAGGCGACGAACACAACTAAGAACATGAAGTTCTTTGTATTCATGGTGATGGATATGCATATGGTGGTGAATCAATATCCCATACTATCACCAATCCTGTATAAACAATATTGTCATGCAACAGAGTTTAAGGTAGAATTTCACAGGGCGTATGTGAAAGCAATGAAGGACCCAACAGAAACCTGGAATACATTGCCATACTTGGTAATAGAATATGATCTCCTCGTGGTAGTGTAGGATTGGCCCAAGGAATGGATGACTCCACCTGATTGAGTGGGTGGGTGAGAGGAAGCATAAAAAGGTACCTTAGAGGGAGCGAGTAAAAGTACAAAGAATGTCAATAAGAAACATAAGAAACAGGCGAAGGGCAGGAAAATGAGGAACACCACGGCAATTTGGAGCCATCAAAAGATTTTCCATTTGTAAAAAAAATGTGGCCAAGAAAGAAGCATAAGGCTGTTAAGAGTAAGGGCTCGATGCCACTTGTCCTCACTGATGGGGACATCGATGAGATAGTAGAGAAAATATAGGAGATTAACACAAAGACCTGGGACAATATTGATGATCACTACAAAGCGATCTTGGCTAAGGTATAGTAGGGCATCGCAGAGCTAAAGGTATTATGATGAGTAGTGAAGAAACCGAAGAAGGAAACCCAGCCATCGCAGCAAGAACAAAGACTATAAATGAGCTTTGAAATAATGATGTTACATATACCAGCTAGGGCACTGAAGTTCGAAGTAGCAGAAGATAAAGAGCGAGCAAAGGCATGGTGCATTGTCTAGATGAATGTTGTTGTGCTACCCCTCCAGGCATTGCATGAATTTCATCAGGGAATCGGAGAGATGCAGAAATAAGAGTGGTGTATGTTGTTGTTGAAAGAAAAGGCGGAGCCAGAGAAAGAAACATTGCAAAAGGAACTGAATCAAGTGGCCAAGGAAAGGGAGGAAGTAAAGAAACAATAAGAATAGTTGGAGAAGGTCATTGTGGAGACTTACAGTATAGTTTCAGATGTGAAGGTTTGTGAGGATGAAGCACTAGCAGAAAATGCCATGAAGCTCACCCTCGCGATCAAGGACTCAAATAATGCTATAGCCAAGCTGAAATTTTATTACGAAGTGAATATATCAGAGCTGAAAATTACGATGCAACCAAGTATGCCACCAGAGGCTTGAGAGCATAGAAAAAGGGACCTCGACACAGCATTGAAAGGCATAGCTAATACGGTGGAAGATTGTGGGAAGTTATTTGATGACATGATGTAGATTTCAACCATGTTGCAGGAGGATCCAAATGTCTTGAAGATTGAGGAGGAACTGTAGGCCAAGAATAAGCGACGTGATGATATCCTAGTAGCTAAGAAGACCTTACCAGTCTTGTAGAGGCTTGCCATCATTTCCGAAGGAAAGAACCTCCAGACACAAATAGATGATTGGTGGAGGAAAGCACAGATCTTGTAGGAGAGGACTTAGCCATGGCAAGAAGAAGCCCTAAAAATTTCACATGCATTAGATGAATGATTGAATGAATTGAAGAAAAGGGAAGTGGAGCCAATTCAGAAGACCACTGGCCCTACGACATAAGCCTTGTTGAAGGAGGTGCAATAGGAAGAAAAGTTGATGGCAAAAACACTCCAACATTACAACACATTATACAATGGGATCGCAGTGAAGATCAAGAGTGTTGAAGTTGAGTGACTCGAGAGGAGTCATGGCTGAGTGTTGGGGGCTTGTTGGTCATGGACCAACTTGGTCCAAGGTTTGGGTAAAATACCTTGTGAAAGAAGGAGCATACCATAGGAATCTAGAGAAGATATATTCATTGCGCAGACTTTTAAGGCTTTTGGGATGGCATTAAGCCCTTATTTAATAACGGGTATCGAGTAGTAGTCCTTGTTTAGTGGATCCATGGTATGTGGACCATGGTTTTTGTATCAATGAATTGTATATAAGGATATTTAATACCTTAGCAAAAGGAAATCAATAATAGAGGCACGTAATGAAATATCATAAGTGAATCTTTGTTTTCACATCTGTAGTCTTTAGTTTGGATAAGGCTCCACAGCTGAGTGTGCAGATACCTTGAAGAGTATGCAGTTGAGTGCATAAACCACATGCAGCCGTGTGCGTAGGTCAGATAAGTGAATGTAATTGAGGATTTGTTTAATAAAGGAGAATTTTTGGTGAAGCATCGTATCTTTGTGTGTGTTAATTGTCTACCGTTATGTATCTAATTATGTATGTTTTTTATTTAGTTATGTGAAGACCTGTAAGATATATTGTTATGTGTTAGAGTTTATGTGTTCCTGTAAACTAATCATTTGTGCAAAGTTTTTATGCATGTGAGGTTATAATATTGATATGCAGTATAATTAAATACACAGTGCCACTTCGTAGATATCCCTTCGACTGTGGAAACCTGATTCTAAAACCTCCCATAACTGTTGATGAGCCCCAAAAATGGATAATTATATGGGCTCATTCAGCCTCCTAATTCGACTTAATCCACCATTCTCATTAGTTTATCTCATGTTTATGATTATATTTATGCTAATAGAGTGAATTGGGTTAGTCATTATGCCAACAAGTCTAATGTGTGCTTTATGCAGTCTTTTTGGTCAATTTGGAGGCAAAATCAAAGGTTTAAATGAGCACTTGGCAGCCAAATTCATGGAGAGGATTTTTAGGAAGGTGTACCCTTCATTTATGGGCCCTTACGTTGAATTCTCCACCATCAGCTCGGAGTTTAGGGGCCACCAAATCGATTATCACAAGGGCAGCCAAGCAAGTCAAGTAGGACTACTGTTAACTACAAGTTTTGGGCAGTCGAGTCCCTAAAGTTTAGGAGGATTGTTGGGGTCCTCAATTTGTATAAATAAGAGGGTTTAGGGCCTCATTTCAGTTAGTCATTTTTTAGGCAGAAGTTAGCTAGTTTGTAGTTCAGTTTTTAGTCATTTTTTAGGTAGTAGTTTAGCTCTGCATTTCAGCACATTTTCAAGTTTTCCTTATGGACAGTTTTTGGAATGTAACTATTCTTTTGATCAATAAAGATGAATCTAGCTTTGCACCAGCTTTGATATTCCTTAGGAGGCTGTAGATCTTGGGGTTGGGACCATCTTAAGTGCCCAGTACCTCCTTTCTTTACCTTTATGTGTTTTTGTTGCATTCTTAGAATAAAATCTGTTATTTAGATTAAAATATTTCTTTGTTACTTAGGTCGTTTTTTATGATTAAAGTAGCTTTTCATGTTCAGATTTACTTGATAGGTTAATCACAAGGAAGCTCTTTAGAAAAATGATACCAAGCACCTTGGATCTCACCTCCCCCTCAGTGGAATCATGAGCTGGGACCAAGGTGACCTTGCTGCCACCAAAAACGATGTTTTTCTTTGTCATGCAATCCTTAGTGTTGGAATTCTCATTTGCAAACGCTGATATTAGTTGTGTTTAAATGCTTCAGTTTATGATTGCTTAGTTGCATAGTTATTTCATGTATTTCATTTCGAATAAACTTCTGTTCATTTCCTTTTGCTATTACTTAGGTTAGATTAGAGTGAAGTAACTACGTCATAGGTTGTCTAAGTGTTTGTTTGTTCATTTTGAAAAATAACTTGCAGAGCACCTATCATACTTCTCCATCTGCCCATACTCCATCCAACCTACCTGATTCATCCTCCATTTCAGATCCTTGCCTTACCTTTACCACGTTCCCTCACGTTGACCTACTTTCCATATTATTGTGTAGCATTGCCTTATCTCTCCTTGAACAAATCCAACCGTCCTTATCACTCCTCAACTCCATCCACCAAAAACTGGACCTTATCACACCATTATCTCACCTCCATACCCACTCCTTCATCTTTCTTCCCCAAAATCCTCCAAAATCCCATTTCTGAACATCCTGTAGAAAATTACAGACATCCTGTAGAAATTCCAGAACATCCTCTAGAAACCCTACAGACTTCCTGTAGAAGCTCACAAAAGTGGTCTCTTGCTCGCCAAACTTTATGAAACTCTCTGGAAGGGTGCTAGGGACCCCTTAGGCCCTCTTTGAACCTTCCCAACCTCCTGCAAGCATTTTCTCTCACCGATCCACCTTTGCACAGTTAAAAATAGTGAAAGCACATGCATGATAATTCTGACAACTTATTCAAAAATATAAAAAGATGTTTTCCTCAGATAGTGATAACTTAGAAACATGTATTTTACCTTCCTAGAAGTCAATGGCATCTCTTTCAGTAGCTTGCATCCTCTTTTTCGCATCAATAGGGCTAGCTGGTAAAATTAGGGTTTGCTAGTGTTTACATTTCCTTTCAGCTTTTTAGTTTCTTTTTGCAAGTAGATTAGCTTCCTTTGAGTTAGCTTTCATCCATCAGTTAAAAAGCTTCTTCTCAGAGCTCATAGAAGTTGGCTTAAGCCCCTAGTGGACTTGTGCCAGCTGACCAAGTGACAGCTGCGGCAAGAGCTAGTACTTGTGCATACAGCACAATCGCTTCCAAGTTTGTTACGAACTACTGGGTTGATAAAATTAAAGAAGGGAATCCCAGGAGTTGCAGCATTATTGCTACAATACTGGGGCCCACCATCTTCTTTATGTGAGATTGCAACCTTCTTGCGGGTCATTGCCAAAAGCTCTAGTAGTTGAGGGTTTTTTTGGTGCACAACACAATCTGGACCTGGGTCAAGCCCCATCAAACCAATAGGTTTAGTCACCTTCTCTACAAAATTTGACCAACTCTAAATTCAATGGTAAATGCCATCCCTAAACCCAAAGAGTTTCATGAAGGAGTATGCAAGAGATGTGCATTGGGTAAAAATGCCAAGATATCATTTGGAAGCGGTGCTTCAAGCTTAAAATAAATTATGGATTCCATCCATTATGATGTTTGTGGTCCCATGTCTCCAAATTATCTTGGAAGTCATATTTATTATTTGACATTCATTAACCACCATTCAAGGAAATTTTGGTTTATTTGATGAAATCCAAAGATGAAGTGTTCATCAAATTTCAAGAATTCAAATTTGAAGTGGAGAAATTTATAGAAATAAGAAGAAATATATTAAGGTATGATAATGAAGGATAATATACTTCAAAATAAATCATATATTTATGTAAGAAATATGGGATTAAGAGGGAGTTGATAGCCCCATACAATCCCAAACAAAATGGAGTTGTAGAAGGAAAGAATTGATCTACTGAAGAAAGTGTAATAGGCATGTTACATGATCAAGATTTTCTATAATTTTTGTAGGGAGAAGCAACAACTACTATTGTATATATTCAGAATTTAAGTCCTCATAGGTAATTAGACAACATGAATCCTAAAGAAGCATTCACTAGGAAGAAACCAAGTGTGTACCATCTCTGAATTTTTGGATGTCCTGTCTATATTCATATATTTAAGGATAAGAGAAAGAAATTGGATCCGTCATGAATGAAGGGAAAATTTGTTGGCTACAGTAATAATTCAAAGGAATATAGGATTGAAATAAAGGAAGGACACTAAATAGAAGTTAGTCAAGATGTGATATTTGATGAAAGTATTGCATTTAAGAATTCAAAGGATCTCCAGATGGACTTTGATGATGAATAACTTCCTATATTTGAAGAGGAAGGTACCAGGGAAGAATAATAATCAAATCATCAAGATGAAGGTCCTCGTGAACCTATACATCCTATGGTCATCCTTGAAACTAGAAAGAGACCAAACTAGTTAATATATACTCTTTCAGATGCAGAGGAATATGGAGTAGCCAAATGCACATTCAGGGAAAGTAAGAATCCCAAAAGATATTTAGGGTTTGCAATGTATATGAAAAAGATAATAGAAGAAGAGCCATCCACCTTTGAAGAATTTTTAAAACACCTAGAATGGAGCAGTGCCATGGATGAAGAATATCAATCAATAATGAAAAATGGAGTTTTGGAGATCGTACCTATGCCTGAAGACAAATATGTGGTAACTTCCAAATGGATCTACAAGATTAAACATGTGGTAGATGGAAATATTGATAAATATACAACAATATTTGTGGCTAGGGGCTTCTCTGAACAAGAAGGCATCGATTGTCAAGAGACATTTGCTCCCACATCAAGGTATACAATTATAGATTCATTAGTCTCTTTGGCGGCATCAATGGGATGGAACACTCATCAAATGTATGTCAAGACTGCATTCATAAATGGCACAATTGATGAAGAATTCTAAATAGAGAAACCCTTGGGATTTGATTTCATAGATAGAGAGGCTTACATTTGCAGGTTCAAGAAGGCATTATATGGTCTTAAGAAAGCACTAAGGGCATGGTATGCAAGAATGGATACATACCTACAAATATTGGGCTTCAAAAAGAGTCTTGTTGATCTGAATCTCTATATAAATGTTGTGAAATATAAGCCTATAATAATTCTTCTATATGTGGATGATCTTCTCATGATAGGTGTGGAAGGTCGAATCCAAGAGTGCAAGAAGCAACTAGCATTAACATTTGACATGAAGGATATACGGTTGATGCACTATTATTTGGGACTCGTATTTTGGCAGGGAACTAATGAGATTTATCTAGGCCATGGAAAGTATGTGATAGATATGGTGAATAGGTTTGAGATTATGGATTGGAAACCTATGACAACCCCCATGATCACAAACTTGAAGAGGCTAAGAATTTCTGAATCAATCCTAGTCGATTCGCCCAGGTATAGACAATTGATTGGCTCACGATGTACTTGATGAATACTTGACTAGACATATGTTTTGTACTAAATTATCTTAGCCAATTCAAGGTTGATCTGAGGCATGATCATTGGAAAAAATCCAAGCATATACTAAGATATATGCAAGGAACAAACCATTAGTTCCTGAAGTATGATAAGAGGAATGATTTCCACTTGATTGGATATACATATTCTGACTAGGGAGGTAGTGAGCAAGATGTAATAAGCACTACTAGAGGGTGTTTTAGTTTGGGATCCTCTATGTTCTCATGAATTAGCAAAAAGAAATAGTTGGTTTCTTTGAGTAGTCCTAAGGATGAATATATTGCAACCTATGAAGTAAGCGGAGAAGTTTCCTAGTTAAGGAAGTTGTTGTGCGACTTGTTTGAAGAACTAATGGACCCTACATTTATACATTGTGATAAAACCAGTTGTATGAGGTTGTTTGAAGACCCATTGTTTCATTGAAAGAAAAAGCATATCAATAAAAAAGTATCACTACATTCGCAAGATGGTGTATTGAAACTACTGTATATCTCCATTTATGAATAGGTAGTTGACATCTTGACATAATGTCTTCCTAATAAAAAGCTTGTGTACTTAAGAGACAACCTTCTACTAGTTTATATATCCTCCCTAGTTGAGAGGGAGAGATAGACACACATTATTGTCTTCACTTTGGGAATAAATAATGGAGGATCTGGTAAGCATTTGGAATTCGATACTCTTTGAGGATGAGGTAAAGCATCCAAGATAAGAATAGTCATTGAGGGCTGATATATAGGAATAGTCCTGGAAGGACATACCCTATGAACACCTAGGTGGGGTATGTACCTTGATGATGATGGTGTCTATAAATCATTGGTATCGCCAACATTGTGCTTTGATCTTATGGAGAGATAGAATTTTTAGTTAAGGTATTTCTATGTGATAATGTCAGTTGATATGATGATAAACATATATTACCAATCTAACTCTTCTTATGAGATCTCTTCATATTGAGAATGACTATGTACCATTTATGAATACCTCCCTAGTTAACAGGGAGTATTCAAAAATGTGTAACTAGGTTTGGTCTTCATAAATATGAAATGTACTTTTTATTCTTGTATATTGTAAAATAAAAGAAAATTTATTGTTATTATTTTGGAGCATGGGTTTCATGCTCAAGATAAATTATTTTAGAGGTCAAGCACCCATTGAGTGCTTACATGGTTTTTCCAAGGTCAAGAAGTCAAAAGAGTCATTATCATATGTTGAATACCACATAGGGAACATTGTAACTTGAAAAATAATTGTTTTTGTATTTAAAAGTGTCAAAATACCCTCCAAGACTAAGTCATCCTGCTAGATAAGAAGTCGACCTATTTTGAGGAACTTTGTCCACCTTGAAAGCCTATATATAGGAGGTAAATTGACCTCCTAAAGACACATTTGGTTCTCTCATAAAGCAAGAAAAGAAGAAGAATAAAGAGGCTAATGAAAGAGGAAGAATGGTGAAGATCAAGTGTTTGAGTTATTTTCTCTCTCTCTCCCCTCACACGTGCAAAGGAAAGAAGCTATGGTTTCTACTACTAGATTAGGGTTTTGTTGTTGTAGGATAGAAATTGGAAAAAGTGCAGAAAGAAGCTCGAAGGAAGTCTCAATAGGTCATCCTCAAGTGCTAAAAGAAGGATAAATTCAAGTGAAGGTCTGAAGAAGTCTTGAAAGCCCTAAATAAGCTCACACATGTGGAAATAGCTCTGCTGGTAGGGTCGGAATTTTAGACCTGAAGTAGAGGCTGAAATTTTGTTGTTGGGGGTCAAATTTGTGTTGCTCGAAGAGATTTTACTAAGTTTGACTTGTACAAAAGGAAGCACATCATCAAGGAGGCTAGACTTTGTCTTGGAAGGGTATTGGACTTATTATAGAGGTCTTGGAATTTGTGAATTGAAGCATCTATAAGAAGAGAAGAGATTTGTGGGTTTTCCTCTAAAGTGGAGAGGTTTTGTAGATGGCTTGTAGCCTACATCCTGTGTTCTTGTGTACTATTGATCTTCTTGTTTTGGTATTTTTTTTACGATAAGAACAACATAATAATAAGAGTAGAAGATAAGTAAGAAAAAATTAAAAAGTCATCACAAGTAATTATAAAGTATAAGAGAAATCATTCTAGCTATTTCCATATAGATTTCTTAACAAATGGCATGGTATAACATGATATGGACCAAACCCATAAAGAAAAAAAATGAGGAAAATCCCTTAAAAGAAAAGGAACCCTAAAGAAATTGAGGGTTAAGTTTCAAAGTTGTAAGGAATAGAATCGTACGATTTTCAAGAGCCAAAAGGAACAAGCAAGGTTGAATATCATGTTGATGCAAAACTTGTCCCACATTCAAGGGTTGTTGCAGCATACTCCCATCCTGTCCTCGTGAGGATGAAGAGAGAAGGAGAATATTTCCCTCCTGGCATTATGGAATATAGCACTTGAGAAAGGATTGTCCCCATAGGCAGAAAAGGAAATATATTAGCCCTTAAAAACCACAACGACATGAATCTATGATACAAGATGTTGAAAAGGAAGAGGAGGCATCCCCTCAAGCTTCATAATGTATGGAAACATATATTGAAAATAATTACCCTATGAATAACTTAACAGGAATTTTGACTTTAGGGTTCTGTTGAGGCCTCGGAAATCGGTGCCACAACATTGGGGGATAACCACCCGGTCCGGACCTTAGTACAGCTCCTTTTCCGTTTGGGATGGTGGCTCCAACTGGAGATAACGGGACCAGTTTCCAGATAATGAAATGAAAGGGATGGATGGGTGATGAATAGTTTGCTTAAGTGATAGGCGACTAGCTTATTCTATTGACCGAAATAGGGAAACTAATACTAATCCCGGGAACAATTTATTCATTTAGAATGCAGCGTTAAATAATCTTTATCTATCTAACAGGCATATAGATGACTCTGTAAAATAAATAAGAGACATTCAATCATTCAAAGATTACTTCATGTGAATAGTCACAATTAAGCGATAAATACAAATTACTACATTCACTGTTTATATCATCGATACATATATACGATTGAAAGGGAAGCATGCGATAAACAACCAATAGTGGAATGCATAAGGAATTCTTTGAAAAACACATATATATATATAAGCGATAATAGCAAGAGCGATTTAAACAACAATTCATATAACAAAAATGAGTACAGACGCAGATAATAGTACCATGTGAGCTGCAGATCAATCCGAAATATCAATCGCTATTCAAAATTCCTTCTTCAACAAAGAAATGCTTTCAAACAATGACAATAGTGCACACTTGCATAAAAGCCTTCCTTATTAAATTCAGAATAATGGGTCAAGTTTCATAAAAAAATATCCCTGAAGTACAATAGTGCAACTTTAGGATTTAAGTCATATACAAAACTTTTACGAGCCTTTCTAAATGCATGAAAGGGTCTATAAATACTACTAAGCTAAAAAAATCTATGAATAAAATCCTACTAAATTGGTATCAGTAAATGCGGTCTATCTCTCAAGGGCGATCTGGCAGTCGGCGAAGTGATTCACGCCTCAGGTTGTTTGCCCTTAAACCTAAGCTGGCTTGTTGCAAGCATTGGCTCCACTTCTGGCGGTTTGTTGAGGCGCAAACTGAATTGGGCAGCGAAGGTGGCATCCTGAATGTCGGGTATAATATACCCGACAGCATCCGTAAGGAACTTTAAGGCGGCTCTTTGGATGTATGGCTTGATTAAGAAGAACCAATAAGCATCCCATGTTAAACTGTTGATTCCAGCGATTAATCTTCCGTTTTTCTCTAGCTCCGGGTAGCATGAGTGCTCCAACATATTTGTCGCTGTTAATTGACCTGGAGTACATTGGGAAATCATATTAGACAAATAAAGCGTATTATTTACTAATTCAACCAAATATCCAGTGGTTGTTTTGCATCTGGAAATTGCTCTTTCTGCCTTCATTAGTTGCAATTGCCATTCTGTGAACAATATTTCTTTGTGCGATTCCAGAATTCTTGGTAGATTAGTCGCCTGGCCTATGTCGGAGTCCTGCCATTCTATAAAGTTTTTCAGTGTTTCTTCGGCCTGATCCAAATCGGTCCTTGCTTTTTCTACCTTTTCGCTTATGGATGCTACCAATTCGCACAATGGTTCTGCTTGTGTAATCTACTGACATAGTAGCTTAACCTGATTAATCAATGCCTTATTTAACTAAAGCGCTTCTGCTTTGAACTCATCTACCTGAGGGAGCTTTTTCATTTGCTCAATTTGAGTGGTCAATTGAGCGATTTGCTCATCTTTTGATTTCATTGTTCCCTCAGTCGATATTCTTAATTGCTCCAGTGCCGCCGATAGCTCCCTTTGCCTTTGGATTGCGCTTTCATCAATCCTCTGCTTTTCTTCTTGTAATTGCTTAGTCAGCTGATGATTGCTCTATTACTGCACTAGAAATTCCTGTTCTGCCTGGTCTGCCTTCTGCTGAACTTCCGATAATTTCGCTTGTAGCGAAGAGATGTATTGGTCCTTGACCTTCAATAAACTGCTCACCTCCGATGCTTTATCAATGGTCGCCGCCGAATATTCTCCAGCGAATTGCAATAGTTTGGTTAAGTCATCAGAGGGGTCGAATTCCTCTTTCCACACAACATTGCCCGTTACTGTTAATTCAGGGAATGGGGAAGGTTGATCAGCTCTTCTCCTTTTCCTCTGTCGCTTTACAATAGCTTTGTGCTTAGGGCTCTAAAATACATCCAAAGGGGGAATCTCTTCAATTTGCAAAATGATTTCTCCCGTTGGATCTTTAAGAATTATCTCTATTTCTTTTGATTTGGGTAGGTCGCTGGTTTCGATGTTGCTTCTTGAGTGTCACCTTCTTTAGAAACCTCATCATCTTTCGAGCACTCTAGGTTGTTGATGATTGTACTGAATTGTTACCATTGCTGGAGCAAATTTGGATCAACTAGTATATCATTATTATTTTAAGAGCTGCTCTCTTCTTGGGCTTTCGCCTGGGTTTCTTCTTGTCACTGCACATTTTCCTAGATTACTTCCTGCCGCTGACTATGCACTTCCTCCTGCTGCTTTGATGTAGTAGGAGGTGGTGTATTACTTCGTTGTTCAGGCTCGCTTGCGATTGTCATCGGAACAGTCGCTAACATGTTTAGAGGCAGAGTTTGCAACCTCTGTTCTCTAATTTTGTTAAATTCAACTAGCCCTTCATCGTTGTACACATTTCTGGCAAGCGACTTAACTTGATACAGTGATTTGGCCGATGCAAACAAATCCTCGAATCTATCTTCTTTGTGCTCGACCTTGGCCAATTTGGCCTGGTCGAGCGCATTGTAAGCGATCTTCCTTGGATCATACTGCCTGCTTGGCAGAGTAGCCAAGATGAGAAAATTCATTTTCCCAACTTCCTTCTCTGCATGTTTGATATCATGTAGGGTATAAATCCCAATTTGTAAGGGAAAAGAGGGCCAAACATGTTTTTTCGCTCTTTTCAGGGTCTGAGTAACCCCATCAACATTGATTTGATAAGCTACTTCCCTGGCAAGTAACTTATCGGGGATGTAAAGTGGTAGCACATGCGGCCTAGCCTAACTGCCAAAAACTCTGATGTAGGTGAATCTCTCTTCCCCAAACCAACTTGCTACTGCGGTCAAATCTACCCCTGCTTGCTCAGAAATCTTTGGGGTAGGTTTATTAAAAATGGAATAATGAATTGGCAACATAAAATCGTTGCAGATTTGATAAAGATGGTGCTTATAGTTAGTCTTCCACAATTTTTTATAATATATGTGAATGGGTGTGGGGTCTTGTGACGTCCACCTCCATCCCAGCACAGGAAACTCAGAATTAAAACACAACACATCCATCACATAGGCACTATAATAGAATGGCAGAATAACCCTCTCTGTGACGCGATGGTTAGACCTAAAATCGAGAATGGCTTTGGCTAACTTGTCTGATAATATGACCGCCCAATCCATAATTTCGCCACTACAGGCCGCCTCCATTAAGGGGACCATTTCTATGGTAAAATTGGCAGAGTCATGCAATCCCCATAGCCTACACAGCATAATTCCAGCATAGCAGTAAGGAGAACATAGGGAGTCAACTGAGTACTTACCTGAGGTTTCATGCTTGTGTTTTGTTGGATTCTGTCTCCAGCCTCGAATTGGTTCAGACTCTGCCTCGTTCTCTGCTCGAAATTTCTCCAAAAATGCCGCATTGTACTTTTTCTCTTCTGCCGGTAGGTGATACATTAGCCTTAGATCTTCGGCTCGAAAAGAACCGAAAATCCTCCCGTCCGCAGTGCTAAACAATCTATTGATAATTGGGAGCTCTTGGATTGCCCACCTTACCACATCCGTGTATGGGAGAATTTTCTCCCGGGCCGCTATTCTGTGCAGAAAGGAGTCGGCCAAGTCTTTTAAATTGGCGTCGGATTTACTGGTATTATCACATGAGATTTCTATCCCGGTCACCTTCGGCTCTTCTGCTTTAATCAAATTATACGTTCCTTGCCAAGTGGTCCTGATAAGTCCTAAACACGTCGTATCTGATATAAGCCCTTTGTTCTTACCACTTGGATCAACGATAGCTTGCCCTGCGGCTGGCGGACCAGTAGGCATTGTAGTCTTCTTGGATTTCTTTCCCATCCCACTTTCTTCTGTCTCTATGGAAGAATCCTGCACAGAGCGGAAGGTAGGCGTAACACAGACAACAATAATATGAATTGAACAGAATGAAATATATATATCTGAATGCATTCATAGCGATCAATTGACTTAAGGTGGCTTTGGGATCAAATCTATGGATAGATCGCAAGCTTGTTGTTCTCATTAAATGATCGTTATGGCCTGTCAATCTCATTAATACCAGTCGCTTCGGTTAATGGCCGAATGATTTATTTGAAGCATGCCTTGGGTGATTTGGCGGTTTGAATGCGGATGAGCGACCTTTCAAAGGATATTTCCTTAATTACGAATAAATCACATTAAACCACTTTTATGATTGTTACTTTGAAAACTGCGCTTTTTAACCCTTTTCGCAATAGGGCATCGGGGAAATGCTAAGTTATTGCATTGGTTTCATTTGGAATCCGCGATCTCCGATAGCGATATCGCATCGCGTCGGGAATGGCTAGTAGGGTCGTTTAGAATGATGGCATGGTGATTTGCCGATCGCCAATAGCGATATCGCATCGCATCGGGCGAGGGGGAGCTTATTTGCACTTTAAGTGTTATCGCCGATTGCAGATTGTCGATTGCTGATTTCGCATCGATCAAAGCAAGGGTTGTTACTCATGTTACTTTATGCTGTTGCCGATATCCGATAGCGATTTCGCATCAACGAAAACCAAGATGTCCCTTAAGTTATGTTTTCTTTGTCATTGCGATATGCGATCTTGCGATCGCTTTATCGCAATGATAAAGATAAATTGTTTTATGTTGGGGTTTTTTGATTGGTTTTATTAAAAATGTATTTTAATAATGTTTTCTTTTATTCAATCCTTTTTGAAATAGAACTTTGAAATTGATACCAATTTGAAACAAAAATTAAAAAGGGACCCATTTCACATTATATTTTTAGAATAGTAATGATATGAAATGGGGGGTTGTTGTATGGCACAACAAGTCCCAATGAACACATCAATACTATGCTCCTCTAGAATATCTTTTACCCTTATGTTCAATTTTTGGAAGTCCTCAATGTGCTCCATCATTGAACCCTTTTGTTTGAGATTTATCAATTGGCTAAAAAAAGTATTGCTTTTTGTATCCTCATAATGTGCTGTCATTTCTTTTGTAAAATTGCCAAAGTGACAATTTGTTTATAAGAGCAAAGCCATCGATACCATATAAACTGATTTGGTTCCAAATATAAAGTTGCAATATGTACCTTTTGTGTGTTTTGCACATTATGGAGATTGAAAAATTGCTCCATCTGTAGTATCCATGTTCTGGATCCTTGCCATCAAACTTCCTCATATCGATGTTTGGAACATGGTGGTTCTTCGATCCAATGTTAGAGTCTACGAAATCATGATTAACATTTATTTTGTTTTCATCATGAGTTTCCTTTACTACCCTTTCATTATTAGTAAGCATTTCTTGTAGAAACTTTGTCAAATCTATCTTCAAATCTTCCATGCCTGTCTTCAAATCTGTCTTCAAATATATCTTCAAATCATCCATATTAGCTTCTATGCCTTTCTATAAACCATTCATCTTAGCTTCTACATCTTTCTTTAAACCATCCATATTAGATTCTATTACTTTTTGTGCGAGTGGCACTTGTTGCACTTGGTCTCGTAGTTTTGATATATCATGTTGCATTTCTTCCTCTTTTTCATAAGTCATGCTAGAGCTTTTAGGTTGATTACTAGTTGTTTCCATTTTCTTCCTTCGGGTCATCAATTACCAATAATAATTCTTCACAATGCCCCTTGAATTCCTTCAAACTAATTTTTCAAACTAAGCTTATGCAAAAATTTAAAAAAAAACTACACACCTTTTTTTTCACTTTGTAGGAGCTTGATATTGCATCTGATGTATCTCTGTAATTTCAAATATTCCAATTCTGAAATTGCAATATGCAGTAGCCCTCTACGTCCTCTTTCCAATGCCACCAGTCTGATCAAATTTAGATTCTCCAAGAAAGAGTTATGTATAATCTCCCAAGATGACCTGATTATATACCTTTTCAGAAGAGCCAACTTGTATGAAGTGCCACGTGTCACTGTTTTGACCTTAGGATTTGAAAAATATATACAAGAAACTACAGTCCGCCTACTTTTTGTACCTTCTGACGAAATTTCAATCTGATTTTCAAAACAAAAGTTATGACAACTTTCCCCAGGTCACCTATTTGGAATGTAATTTGGAAGTCTACAAAAAGGCCAACTTCCTCATATCATATCTCCGCAAATATAGCGCGAAAAGCTTTAAAATTTGGACTCAAGGTTTAGAACGATTTTAACCCAAATGGGTTTTCTTAGCGTCTGAAACATCGCAAAAAAAAGTTATAACGCAAATGCCACGATGACTTGTTTGGATCAGCGAAACCCTAGAATCCCAGGCTCTAATACCAAATGTTATGAAACCAACTCACAAAAAGATAGAAAAGATAGATCAACGCCTTAGAATTCAGCCTCTTCAAGGGGGAAACCTCCTTTACATTACAAAAATGAACAATTCTTTGATGATTCAATTGACAAAACCTCCTTTTTATATATAGGAGTCTAAGGGGTCACAATATAACCAATTCGACCTAACAATAATAATATAAACGCACAAAATAATAATAGAGGGATTCTATGGGGCACAATAATAATAATATGGGGATAATAGGGGCACAACAATATTAATAAGGGATACAACTACAATAGTAATGGGGGAATCACTAGTATTATAGGGACCTAACATTCGAGGCTTCAGAATGTGCTCATGCACCCTAAAGAAGAAGGCGATCGAGGCAGGGTACATGTCGCAAGTCCCAAGAGTGAAGGGGAAGGCTTCAAGCTTCCCAAGTGTGTTATGTGCCCAAGGGAAAGAGGGAGGGTGCGGGGCGCAACCCCGAAGTTTGAAGGTTGAGGCTTTCTACCTTCAAGGTGCGCTTATGTGCCTAGGAGGCCTCAGAAAGGGTGCATAAAACACTCTTGAAGGCTGAAGGCTAAGGCTTCATGCCTTTAGGGTGCAACAGTGTGCTCAAGACAGGTCAGGAGGAAGCAGGGTGCATAAGGGAAGGTTGAAGGGCTAATATTTTAGGTCTTTGGGATGCGCATGTATGCTCAAGGAGGGTGCACTTCTTTGAGCTGAAACAGTGCATTCAAGGAAGACTTGCTAATTTGAGGGCACAGTTCAGGACAGGGAAGGGGCTTCGTGCTTTTGGAGTGCGCCCAACTCTCAAGGAGGGCACTAGGTCTGAACAACGAAGGATCACCCATCAAGGCTTTAGAGTGTGCACATGTGCTCTTGGCCTCAATGAGCTCATTTAGAACCAAAATTAGTATGATTCTGGATGATTGATCAAGGGGTGGCCAAGATGAGTTATGGACACAAAACCACGTGAGACACATACTAACTCATCAAGAAAACTTAGATAGACTTAACCAACAATGAATATACATGAAAACACCACTTTGTGCATGTTCCCCAACTACAAATAGTGAAGTGTGTGTGAATGCAACCCAAAAGTGTCGTTTTACAACAAGAAAGGTGTTGTGACCATGAAATTCATATAAGGATATCCAAATCAATGCGACGACACTTAAGAAAACTCAAGAACACTGAAAACATATGAATCAACATAAAACGACACTTGATGACCAAGGTGACACTTGATACAACAGTGAGGTAGGCTCCAAAATTCAAATGTAGCAAAATTTTGGACGGTGTTGTAGCAGCGACAACACCTTCCTATGATGATCTCCATCACAAGTTCAACACTACAATGGTTCCCTACCATTAACTTTACTCTATTACTCCACATGTTCAAACCCATTTCCTCTCTCAATTGCATTGAATTTCTTATATGGAGCCACATTTTCCTTGTCACTTGCATCCTGAGATCATAGAACTCCTCTTCTCTAATGTATCTGAAATGCTTAACACCTTCCCACCATCTGTTTCCTTTTCCTTTGAGACTAAAGGTTTCTATCTTGGCTTTCATGTACTCTACTGGAAAATATCCCTTCTCTTCTCCTTGTTGCTCAACTAACCTTTCCCATTCCACTAAATTCACATTAGGCTTGTAAGGGGAGTCATGTGAACTATAGTCCACTACTCTACTCTTCATCTCTGATCTTCTATTGTCCGGCAACATACCATGTTAGATAAACCAAATAGAAGACATAATCAAAATCATACCTCAGTGTATCTCAAGGGACGTTGTAACATCCGCACAAGTCAGTCTATATTAGCATGATACATAATAACATCGAGAACTTAACTTCCATGCAATAAACTACCAAGATAATAATCCTCATGCATATGACCACAATGCATGTAACAACAAGTTACTATCATGCATGACTAACCGATGCATGTGCATATGATCACATTAATAAACTAGCATCTACCATGCATGTAACCACAACATCAATAGAATGATAGGCATGCATATAAATGTGATGCATATAAAAACCATTAACCATCATACGTGCATGCCAAACATACAAACATGTATGATGATCTACTTTTACCCTGAGGTCCAATGATGCAACCTCGCTCTGATGCTAATCTGTAACCGCCCCTCCCAACATTTACCCGCATTTACAATCTCCTAGGGTAAATGTGAATTTGAGTGCTACTATGATCTGACCCGACCTCAAAGTTCCAATTATGGAAGTGGGGCCTACAATCTGACCACAAACTAACATCCCTGAGAGACCATAAACTACTTAGGAGGCTACAAACCACCCCGGGTGGTCAAGACCTGAGTTGGAACCCTTTTTAACTAACCTAACTCCAAAATCGCACCCTTAACACAACCTGCATGCGGTTATGAGGTTAAAATTGCACTCATAAGCCTTCTTGCATGCAGTTATGACCTAAATTCCCCAGTTTGGTGCCAACAATTCCAAGATCTGAGCCACTTTTCTAGGCTAGCCTCTAGACCACTGCCCAAAACTACTTGTAACTTTCCAGAATCAAAATTAAGATGATAACAATGCCAAACATTCAAACTTGAAGCCAGAACTTTACCTAGAATACCTAGTACACATTAGACATTTTGTCAAACATATGGTAAAATTGAAAGCTACAGGTCATGAACACATATCTAATCATAAACTTTTGAACTTCATCTGATAATAACCAAGAAGGCTCAATTCCATCTCAATCTAGTTTCAACAACACTTGTTAGCCCATACATTCATCAAACATTCAAATACTTATCAAATCATGAATAAGATCCATAACTAGAACACATCATAGAAGCATGCAAATAACCCACATATAACCATATTAGGAGCCATGACAAATATGACATATAATCAACATAATAACAAGTATAGGTGTTCATTAATCACAATAGGAAAATAAGTCTTATTAACTTATGGAAAATCCAACCAAGTCAAGGACTGACTTCCACGTACCACCCGACCGTAGATTGGGTTGAACCAAATATTTCTTTCATCAAATCACCCACGTTCCATATTCCAAGCATGAATGTGGGATCTCATGGGATAAACCAAGACATAATCAACCACAGACTCGATAGATTAAAATAACTACACCCTCAAGCTACCATGATCTCACCTAAACTGGTCCCAAGATCACAAAACCAAACCGAGCTTGGATGCCTCATAATTTATTCACCATATCTTGAGGAATTTTCTTGTCTCCACCCACCTATCAAGGGCATCCCAGAGAAAACCATCTCCACCCCCAACCATAGGGAATTTTCCTAAGACTACCTCACATGGTTCCAAAACCTTCCGGCAATACAAATCTCAACTAAGAATGAATCCCATCACACCATGATTATCCAGGAAATGGAAAGGCAAGGCTAAAGCCACTTTCACTCTAGGAAAAACCCATGCTACTGACAACAAATGAACCAAGTAAATAAATTCAAGTACCATGCATTCACATCCCAGCAAAGAAATCACACATCAACCTATTAGCTGCAAGATCTTCCTGTTGAAGTTGTTAATCCAACCTTCTCCTTGCACTCCGTTGCTTTCCTTTGCTTTCCTTTTCCCTTCCTTTCTTTCTTGTCCAATAGCTTGTCCTCTTTCCTTTGATGCACTTGCTCCAAAGATGGGAAAACGCTATCAACAAATTCTCTAATGCATTTTTATTATTGATATCTCCTTTTTCTTCATTTTCGTTCATTTTTCCTCTAATTTCTCTTGCATGCAAATTTGCATCTCCTCACCTTCCTTTTCTCCTATTTTCCTTATTTCTCATAATTAAATGCCAATTATTGTCTCTTTTACTTTTCCAATGCCTTTGCCAATTTCCATAGCCACAAATAAACCGCAAGTGATCCCCACTATGGTGTTCACCCACCATTCAACTTGGAATATGTGTTTGTGTCCCATGACCTTGGTCTTATTTTATTTACATGTAAAATCAACTAGAGTTTGTTACATAATAAGATCATGTTACTATTATATATACACCTATGAATGGACAAGGTGGTGGAAAACAATAACAAATAAATTATAGCTGAAAAATAATAACCTCACAAATAGAATAATTAAATTCATTCCATCACATCCATCCATTGACACAATGAAGGAAGCATATTTGAAGCAATATTCATAGACAAAAAATAAGATTTATGGCCTATAATTTTAGAGATAATTCAATGATTTCATTTATTCATAATCACAAGATACATAGGAGAAACATACACAAGATATCATGCTTACAGAAAGTCTTGAAACGACAAATGTTATGAACTCCTGGAATAGCTCTCTATGGGAGTTGAAGTTCAAGTTCAAATAGAGTGCATTCCTACCACATAACACAATGTTACTAATAATGAAACGATTAAAATAAATGCATTCATAAAAATGGAATGGGATGGGGCTCCCATGGAACAAATAAAATAATAGAGGTAGCTCAAAAGAAAAGGAGAATTGCAATAAGGACCAACTTTATAAATGAATAATACACTTAATAAAGTTGGATGATCAAAGACTATGATGAAAGGGGGGAAATTACATCAAAATTAGAAATATACTCACACAATTAGAAGACAAATGGTGGATGGAATTATCTCTCTCCTTTGTATGTCCAAGTCCTCAAGTATCTATGTTGCCTTTGAATTTTCTTGATGTAACCACCTTTGGTGGTTATTTTGGATTAATAAGTTCTATTAAATATATTTAAGCCAATCTTGAATATACTCTTTCATAGGTGGAACCACAATATTTTGTTTTACCCTGAGTAAAAATATTTCTTCCTCTATTTCTTTAAATTTTGAGCATTATTGTTCAATTGTTTCTAGACGATCTTCATTATAATTTACAAATGTAACCAATCACCATTTAATCTATTTCACAAGAAATCACTGAGATTATGAGACTCATTGACCAATGAAGCTTTAATTATGCTTAAATCCAACTCTAACTAATCCTTGATATTAGCATAAAGTCTATTATTAATTGGGGTTCCTCAAGATAAGTTCAATAACTTTGATTTCTTTAAAGAAATTGTTTTTTCCTTTATCATTATTTTTTGTATATCTGGTAATGGAGTCTTGAAATACTTTTATTCTAGTGGACCATCCTATTTTAACCTATATTATTCTTCAGTTAGAAGGCAACCCTTGTTAATTCCTTCGAAAATCACTCAAATTTGAGACGTGTGCAATGAAAATGTTTAATTCATTTTCATAAAAATGTTGGTCATGCTCTAAATCCTTTTGTAAATACTTTCTAAAGGAGTAAATCCAAACTAACGTCCCAAGCTTCTAAAATAATATTCATTCACTTGTTAATGTTCTCTGTGACACATAATCTTACTACACTAAGTAATTTAACAACCTTATTTATCTTACTTGATGTTTTAGGTGTACTTTGTGGTGTTTGGTCTTGTGAAACTCTGCCTAATGCTAGTGTAAATAGAGGTCTAGGACTTAAATCATCCTCTAATTCACTTATTTTTTGTTTCAACCTCATGTTTTCCAATTCTTTCTTTGAAATAGAGTGAACAAGAGCATCCTTGTTAGTAATACATAGTTTAATGAGCCATGTAGGTCGAACTCCATTAACTTTACCTTTGAGCTCCATTTTCAAGTCAATTTTCTATTTTTGACACGTACCTTTTTCAATTTGTAGCTTTCTTTCTACTTTTTTGTATTGAGAATTGAGCATTTTCAAATATTGTTTTTCAAGAATAGTTGGATCCTCATAAGCCAACTCCTCTGCTATTTTTTGGCTTTCAACAATTATTAATGCTACCCAATCAGACACAACAACACTATCAACTTCCATATCATAATGTCTCTTGGACCCTCTAAAGGTTGTGAGCCCTTTTCACTTAAACTTTTATTACCTTTAGATTGTAAGACTACATGGTCCTTTTCCTTCTCTTCTTTATTCAAGTTTGTCATTGTTGAGTATTTGAACTGATTTTAGTGTCAACGTCATCATTGTAAATCATTTTTTCCTTTTTTTATGAGTATCTAGGTTGTTGTCTCCAATTATTTTTGTATTTCTTATGAACAAGTTGTCATATATGATAAATACTAAGTGTTTAGAAAGTATCCATTTAGGCTTAAAACCTCTGATGGTTTCAGTCTCCATTAAATTAAAAACATTAATTTTTTTTAACGCTTTTATTAGATGAGAATAATTTCTTATGGTCATATCAAATATACTAAAATAGAATGGGCTATGACCTATATTTTCTATAAGCTTCAATAATGAAATATCTATCGCAATCATGTATGGGGAGAAGTAAATGACTCCCTCCACACCCATATAACCTTATGTAAGTATGATTTTCCTCACATTTACAAACTCCTTTTCGATTGAAAAAACATCTTGCTTCCTAATTGATTTGGATTTATGCAGGAACGCAACAAAGTACATAAATAAACATAAATACAGAGATGCAGCAAAAATAATACTTCATTTCATTAATGTAAAAAAACTAAACTATGCTTACAAACAGAATGGAAATAAGATAGCTCGGGTGATGGTAGCTTATCTCTGAGAAGAGATGTGGTGACTACATGCCTTTGAACTATGTTACAATGAGGCTCAAGGGCCTTTTTATTATTGAACAATAAGAGCAAACCATAAATAACCAAAACCCTAACCTGAGGAGATGTAACACCAAGAGTTTCTGGGCCCTGCTGGAGTTAGTTGGGCAGCCAACTTCCCAGGGTCATGACTTGGTCATATTATCTCCATTTGACGCACATGATATCTCGTTGGAAAGGTCTCTCCGAGGACTATGAAAAAGAAAATGACCTAACAAAAGTTTATGGTAGTAGATTGCGAAAAAAACATTGTTTAGGGCCTCAAAACGGCTCTGAAAGTTTAGGACCCGAAAAGCTGCTAAAAATAGTAAATTGTGATAGAATTAAGGAAACTTAAAAACTGAAAGAAACAATGGTGTGGGTTAAAGTGGAATTGGCAGGTGGCCACCAATATCCACTTAGATCATTCCTCCCCCCTTAGGAAGCAATGGTCCCCATTGTGTTGAGTTCCTCCATGAGATGAGGAAACTTCTGTTGAACTTGGTCCTTGGTGAGCCACTTGCCCTAGTGAAGGAGTTGGCCTACTTTGACAACTCGATATTGTTGGATCTTCTGTTGACGAGTGTTATTGATCTGTGTGTCCATGATTCGATCTGTTGCAGCTTATTCCACACAATCTGAGTTTAACTCTGTTGGTGTGAGTTGTTCTACGATGTCAGATGTGTCTAGTAATGGTGGAAAGTATGGCCGAAGGCGATCCACATTAAACATTGGGTGCAAGCCAAAGAATGGGGGAATGTTGTGCTCCAAAGAATTATTTCCCACGTCTTTGTTAATGGTGTAAGGACCATATTGGAGTGGTTTGAGCTTCCGATGGGCTCTAGTAAGGCATTCTTTCTACAAGTGCAACAAAACTTTATCGCCCACCTAAAACTTGTGTGACACCTGATGTTGATCATGTCACTACTTGTACTTGGCATTTTCCATAATGGAGAAGTGATACATTGGCCCGTTGGGTAGAGGTGCTCCATGATTCAGATCGAATGAATTCTCGACCGGGAAGTGTACTGGTACCCCTGTTAGTGAGGAGAAGACGTCCCTGTATCCTTTCATGATTGTATCCACCCACTTCTGCTGCATGGAGGAACCCTTCCTGGGGGCCATGGATGTGGCTACGATCTTCCCCTTTCTTTGAGAATGAACCAGAAAGAAAATAAAGTTCCTATTTTGGGAGATGATCTTACTGCATTTCTTGGCAGAGATTAAAGAAGTGGTGGTAGGTGGGGCTACCTCCGATATCCTCTATAATTTATTACCCAAAGAAATAATAATAGTGCAAGGCCTTGACTCATACATAGCATGTCTCTTCCACAAGTATGGCTAGCCTAATAATACATCACAAACATCAAGAGGTGAAACATCACACAATACCTCGTCTGTGAAGGGCTTGATGTTATAGGGAAGGCGGCACTGTTGGCAGACTCAGAGATCTTGTCCTTGGTGAATCCACCCGATGTTTTATGGTTGCGGGTGTGGTATGGTCAATAGGCCCAACTACTTCATGACCTCTGCTGAAATGAGGTTCTTCTGGTTGCCACTATTGACAATGAATTACAGTGGTGAGCTCTTCACCCACATTTGTGAGTGGAAAATATGCTCCCCCTCCTCTGGATCTTCGAGCTCATTCTTCTAGACCTTGGTGGTGGCAACAGTGGTGCTGGACTCCAGATCAATGATCTGCTTACCTTTTTCATTCCTCTTGTCGGGTTCTGACTCAAGGTCGGAACATGCATTTGATTCTAAAGCCTTCAATTGGGCCACCAACAACTGCTTGGCCGACACTCTCTTGTGTTTTGAGTGGGGCTCTTATGGAACTCACACCACTTTCTTGTGTCCTTCTTTGACTTCGTGGTGTTGTTCTTTTCTTGTGGCTTCGACGGGTTGTCTTGGGTCACACCATCTTGGATTTGTCCTTGGTTTTACAGTTTGGGGAAGCCTTTCCCTTGCTTCTGATTCGCGGATCCAAAGTCTCGCCTCTTCTGTTTAAACTTATGCTCGATCTTGACAGTGTATCGATACACCGTGTCGAGCGATGAGATGTCCAAGAACTCCATCTTGTCCCGGATGTACTTGTGTAGACAGCCATAGTATTTGAGTACCAAATGCCACTTAGAATCCTTGATACCCAACTTTGTGCGAAGGGTATGAAAAATGTTGGTAAACTCTAGCACGTCTTGGTCCCTTCCCTACTGCAGTGTGGTCCACTTTATGTATTTATCCTCATAGCTTCCAATAGGGTAGGACTGCTCCTTGATAGCTTCTCGTAATGAATTCCAAGTGGATGCGGCTGAAAAAAAGTGAGGTCGTACTTTCATCCTTCTTCTCGCAGTAGGTTTCCCACCAGTCCTTAACATGGGGGGCGGCTTTGAGAAGAGTGAAAGTAATCTTTTGCCGGGTGGAAAAATCATGAACAAAAAAATACCCTTCTAGTATATTTTAACCATTTATCTACAACATCTGCATCTATCTGACCCTCGAATATGGGGATTTCAAAATTAACTTGTACCTTAAAGGGTGTGGCATTTCCAGAGTAGCTATTAGATGCATCGCCCCTGGGTAGCTGCTAAAGGATCTGGGCAAAGTTTCCCATCATCACGTTCCTTTGTCGCTCGAGGACTTCTTCGAGCAAGATTTTGATAGGATCTCTTGCCCCCTCATATTTATTTTCTTCCGCCATGGGAGGCTGTCGGGATTTGCAAGGCCAGTATTGCAAAGGTTCAACCAGTTCAAGCCCTAACTGCTTATATCTTGACCTCATTGGGGACATGCAAAGAAAAACAAAGAAAAAGCATATTGGCTCTGATACCACTGATTCGGATTTATTCAGGAACACAACAAAGTACATAAATAAACATAAATACAGAGATGCAGCAGAAATAATACTTCATTTCATTAATGTAAAAACACTGAACTATGCTTACAAATAGAATGGAAATAAGATAGCTCAGGCAATGATAGCTGATCTATGAGAAGAGATGTGGTGGCTACATGCCTCTGAACTATGTTACAATGAGGCTCAAGGGACTTTATATTATTGAACAATAAGAGCAAACCCTAAACAACCAAAACCCTAACCCGAGGAGATGTAACACCAAGAGTTTATGGGCCCATTGGGGTTAGTTGGGCAGGCAACTTCCCGGGGTCGTGACTTGGTCATATTATCTCCATTTGACGTGCATGATATCCCATTGGAAAGTTCTCTCTGAGGACTATGATGAAAAAAATGACTTCTATATAGGCGCAGGTGGTAGATTGCCAAAAAAATGTCGTTTAGGGCCTCAAAACAGCTCCAGAAGTTTAGGACCTGAAAAACTGCTAAAAATAGTAAATTGTGCTACAATTAAGGGAACTAAAAAACTGGAAGAAACAATAGTGGGGGTTCAAGTGGAATTGGCAGGTGGCCACCAATATCCACCTGGATCAATAATTTAATTTTGTTGGTTCTACTCTAACCAGTATATATCTAAAATCTTTAAGGAAATTATCCTAGGTAAGGCAAAATTGCAAGGGGATCTTATTCTTCAATATAACAGGACACTAGAACTGAATTGATTGATTTTCAACATTTAAATTACTTTTTAAAGGAAACTCTTCAAACACATTGTAAACAACCACCAAGAAAAAGTACGCAATCATAAAAAAAATATTTGAGTCTTAAGACGGTTGGCCAATTGAAAGGAAATCTCATTTGAGATTACCTCAGCCTAGTCAAACATGGCTTCTTTCCTCAAAGAAAAATATAGAACATACAAAATCGACCTAGGAATATGAGACATTGAATTTTATCCTGTTAATCATGCAATTAACCAAGAAATGTCTAGATGCATCTTTGCTAACAAGAATATCAATTGCTAAGAATTTACCACGCATTTTAGTCATTGGAGCCACAAAATCCCTTAATATATTTAACCCATCACCCTGGGAGTCCAAAAAAGAGTTAGCCTTAAGAAGATTCGGACTATTATTAGGATCTGGTATTTGCAACATATTTTTCAAAACTTTGGGTGTAAAAAAACTTGGGTTCTTCCCTTCAATTGCCACTCGAATTGTTATTGTTTTCAAATCAAAATAAAACACACACCGGGAAACTAGATCCCTAAAAAAAAAAAAAACTTAGAGACAAATGCATCAATTCACTAAACCTATTTTCAAATCAAAATAAAACACACACTGGGGAAACTAGATCTCTGGGAAAAAAAAAACAAAAACAAAAACAAAAACAAAAAAACAAAAACAAAACGAAACAAAACAAAACAAAACCAAAAAACAAAAACAAAACAAAAAAAACAAAAACAAAAAAAACAAAACAAAAAAAACAAAAACAAAAAAACAAAAAAACTTAGGGACAAATACATCATTCACTAAACCTATTTTCAAATCAAAATAAAACACACACTGGGGAAACTAGATCTCTGGGAAAAAAAAAACAAAAACAAAAACAAAAACAAAAAAACAAAAACAAAACGAAACAAAACAAAACAAAACCAAAAAACAAAAACAAAACAAAACAAAACAAAAACAAAAAACAAAAACAAAAACAAAAAACAAACAAAAAAACAAAACAAAAACACCCAAAAAAAACATACAAACAAAAAAATAAAAAAACAAGAAACAAAACAAAAAACCAAAAAAACAAAAAAACAAAAACAAAAACAAAACAAAAAAAACAAAAAAACAAAAACAAAAACAAAAAACAAAAACAAAACAAAACAAAACAAAACAAAAACAAAAACAAAAACAAACAAAACAAAACAAAACAAAAAACAAAAAACTTCGGGACAAATACATCATTCACTAAACCAATAGTACAATTCTTGTTCTTGAGCTTTTGTTATGCAGTTAAACTTAAAAACCTTAAACAAGAACCAACCATCACTATTTCGGGCCTTAAGTCATTGCATCTATGCATGTCACCCTTAGATAAGAAGATTGATTCAAAGCACTAATTGTTTATGGTACAAGTAATGGTGTTAAAATTCACTGCTTATCCCTTTAATTATTCATTATATTTGTTGATTGCATACAATCTATCACTACTTTTTCTCCTTAAAATTAGGGATTACATCTCTAAAATCTCAAATGCCTACTTCTTTAATCATATTTTTATTTAACTTCATCTCTAAACAACTTTAGAAGCTCCAAAATAGGAGGAACAACCTCTATTTTTGTGCTCACTAACCTCAGACCACTATGTCTTCAATCAAAATAAAGAGATGAACAAAATTTAAGTAGACTTTGTTTAACTTAATCTTTTTCTTTTTCAAAGGAGAACCTTGTAGGATCCCTTCTCTTAAGATATTTTAATGGAAGATAACTCAACCATAAATCAGAATAACAATTGGTAATTAAATTAATGAGATTCAAACAAAACTCAACCCTTAGTGAGACTAAACCTAAATTCCTCATAACAAATTCCATCTTCAAATAGTGTATTAAAACCAATTAAATGAATCCACTAACCTATCTCTATTGTCCCTCAAAATTAAAACACTATAGAATTTGACTAAGTTGATTGATTAGATGATGAGAAAAGTCCAGGTGATTTTGGCCTACATAAGGTTAACGATGAATAGTAATTGGTATTTCTATTTTTTTTCTTTCTTTTTTTCAATAATAGGTTGATTCTAGTTCAGTCTAGCCCCAATGTTGGATCAAGGCTTAGCCCTAATGCTTGATGGATAAATGATTTTCCTAAATAGGTGATACTAACCCAAGAATGTGTGAGACTAATTAAAGCTTAAATTCCTCTTGAGATAGTGATGCAGGGGCATCCGTAAAAACTCAATTGACCAAGGTCAATTTTAGCAGGATGAGTGCTCCAATTGTGGAGACTATAAAGAAGTAAAAACACCCATTCCAGTGGACTATTGAAGCTAACAAGGGTTTCCAATTGTTGAAGAAGAAGATCACAGAACATCAAGTTTTGATGTTTCCACATTTCAACAAACCTTTCCAAGTGAAGTGTGATGCAAGTGGAGAAGTAATTGGTGTTGTACTAAGCCAAGAGGATAAGCCCATAACATATTTCAATGAGAAGTTGAATGAGTCAAGGAAGAAGTACTCTTACTATGACAAGGAGTTTTATGTTGTAGTCCAAGTCCTTAAAAAAGTGGAGGCATTACTTGATGTCCAAGGAGAGTTTTTTGTACACAGACAAACACACTTTGTAATACACTATGCAACAACCAAAATTAAGCCAAAATCATGTTAAGGGGATGAAGTATTTGCAAAGTTTCAGTTTTGTTTTAAATCATATTTGCAAAGTACTTCATGGAGTTGTACGAGGTTGATGAAGACTTCAAGGAAGCTCGTGAAGCCTATAAAAATCCATCAACTTGAGAAAGAAATTGATGTCTTGATTATATGGTACAAGAGGGACTATTATTCAAGAATAATCAACTCTACATTCCAAAGTGCTCAATGAGGGAGAACTTGATTAAAAAAAATCACAATGGAGGTCTTGGTGGACACTTTGGACATGAAAAAACATATGAGCAGTTGAAGCATTTCTATTTTTGGCCAAAAATGAGTACTGATGTGTAGAAGTTTGTGTACAATTATAGAATTTGTTAGCATGCAAAAGGGAATAGTCAAAACACAGGGTTTTATACACCATTACCAATTCCAGACAAACCTTGGGATTCAGTGAGTATGGACTTTGTATTGAGGTTTCCAAAAGCACAAAAAGGTAATGATTCAATCTTTGTGGTAGTGGATACATTTTCAAAGATGGCACATTTCGTTCCTTGTTTAAAACTAGTGATGCCACCCATATTGCTAATTTGTTCTTCAAATAAGAGGTAAGACTACATGGATTACCCAAGAGTATTGTCTCATACATAAACACTCGATTCTTGGGGCATTTTTGGAGGAATTTGTGGAAAAATATTGGAACCGAGGTGAGTTTAAGTTCATCTTATCATCCTCAGGTGGATGGGCAGACTAAAGTAATTAACAAGAATTTTGGAAATGTCCTAACAATCTTGGTTGGAGACCATCCCAAGAAATGGTATCAAGTGATTTCTAGGCTGAATTTGTCTACAATGATTCTCCAAACATAAGTATTGTCCATAGTCCATTCCAAATCATGTATGGAATGCACCCGAGAGGAGTTCATGGGCTTAGAAATTTGTGAAGAGTTGAACAAAGGAGTGCAAGAGGTGAAGATTTTGTTACAACTATGCAGGATATCCATGAACGAGTGAAACAACAACTATAAAACAAAAATCTCAAATAAAAACCAGAGTAGACCTAAAGAGGAGAGAATAGAGTTTTGAAGTGGGATATTATTTTTAGTGCATCAGAGGAAAGAAATATTTCCTAGAGGAGAATATAACGAATTAAAATTAAAAACAATTGGCCCTTGTAAGATCCTCAAGAAATTCTCACCAAATGCATACGGAATTGTGTTGCCACTAGGTATTAGCATCTCTCCCATTTTCAATGTTGTAGACCTGTACAAATATTAGCCAAGTGAACTAGCATATACATTAGGTAGAAGTGGAGAACAAAAAATTCAATGGCAAAGACAAATGCCAACAATAGAACCTTTGTAGCCATAGAATATTTTATGTAGAAGATTGATCAAGAAAACAAGGGGAAAGTAGTACTATGAGTACTTTTTCAAGTGGGAAAGACCATCTAGTAGTTGATGCTACTTGGATGATTGTCAGATTACAACAAAAAAGTAGCAAATCTATTGAAGACCTCATGGATAGGAGCCCATGAATTCTTTATATCTATTAGCAAAAAATGGTGATTAGGTTGAGACCCCGAGTTCAGGCATAAGGACCAACAAAGGGTCCGTTGTAGACTAGCATAAAGCTGACATTTTCACCTTACTCAAAAAGAATAAGGTTGTCTCACACGAGGCATGCCATGACTTTAATTGGTTAAGGGGATGGAATCATGCATCAAGAAAATCACACGAAGGCTACCAATACTCATTAAATCAGAACCAAGGCATTGAACATGCAACCATGTTAGAAGAAAACAACTAAAGTATTCAAAAGAAGGGGACACATAAACTTGACACAAGAAGACTATCAAACATCCCTACAACTTCCTCTTTGAGTAGTTTAGGCCAGCATTACATCAGAAACATCCTCGATAGAACAAAGACTAGGAACATAAGCTAATATATGACCAAGTAAATACAAAATCTTGTGGGCTCAATAGGCTCCACAACAGAATTTCAGTACACTTCTCTCTTCCCCTAGATTTTCCTTCGGCCTTTTTAAGCACTCTGCTCGCTTGGATTGTTTCTTTCTTCCTCAGATGATCTGAATTTTCCTTTTCGACTACTTCTCTTTCTCAGTTGCAACTACTTCCTCGACTGTCAATGAACATTCCAGCTCGGATGTGACTACATGTGCCCTGATTTCCCTGACCAGTCTTCCACAATTGCCAAAATTCTATTGATTCCTTTTCCTTCCTTAACTACCTTCTCTGCAACCCATTGGTCACCTTTGGTTAAAATATGGTCAACCGTCAAAACATGACAAAACTTTGTCTCCAAAATGAAGGACCCAATAGGCCTCGACCATAGTCCATTGACTCGTCCTAGAGTCAATCATTTGTTGGTGCTATTAGTGTTGTTGGTGATTCTTGTTGTTGCAGTGCTACTACAAGTGTTGCTCCTTGGTATATTCCTTCAAACGTAGGACCCAACTCTAGGATGAACTAGATGGTTGCAGTTTTTAATTGTGTGTACTTAGCAAGTGTCGCCTACCATGAACCTATGATAGTGCTTTCTTGATTGATGAACTTTGTTGAAAACTCTACTATTGGTTGAGCAGGGAATGTCATCAACAGGGCATTCCATTGAGTTTTTTCCTTCACGCTGATCTGCTACAACTTCTGGAAATGGCCCTGTGCTGGTGGCTTAAGGTCATGGAGCAAAGTCTTTGTCTCACGTGATTCATCCTTAATTTGTTGGATCTGGTTTTCGAGCACATCCACTTGTGTTAGGAGCTCCTATTGTTGGTTGAGGTCTTGAGTTTCCATGGATTGGTTGAAGAGTTGATTAGCCTGTTGGCGCAAGGGGTAAATCAGTTGATTTTTCTTTGCAAGGCAGTGTAACTAGTCTTGAACTTGTGCCAACAGTCCTTTAGCTTCCCCCATAGCCTAGATGATAGAGGCTTTCAGACAAGACGATTCAGTGGTTTTCTGCTCGATCTCATTAGCATACTGGGATGTTGGATCTGGTAACACCCTTTGAGTAGTGGAAATAGTTCTTTTGATCTCTTTTTTTGTTGAGACGAGGTTGGTGCAGGAAGTTTTGATATGATCACAACATTATGAAAGAGTGCAGGTCGAAAAGTCTTATGGTGCATTTGTGACTATTTTGACAATTGAGGGCTTGAGATGCTGGAACTTTGCACTTATTTTGTCAACCTGGTTCTGTAGCATCTACTTCTTCTGAATAATTTGATCTCTTTCTGCTACAATGGAAAGAGGTTGTTTTTTTTGTTGTTGTTCGTGTTCAGCTGCTAGATTGTTGTGCAACACATCCGCTTATCGTGTAGCTAGTTGAATGAAAGTAAATAATAGAGACGAAAACCAACTCTGGATATCATCAAGGGTCATAAAAGTGGGTGTAGGGTACCGACTTTGTAATGGTTGGCTACTAACAACTGATTTCTCAAACTTTCCTTGGGGTGAGGTCTCTTGCTGCAAGGGCTCGACAGTGTGAGGACATGTATGGTTTGGACTGGATTGTGGTGGTGGCAAGGAGGCAGGGTTAGAAGTTAGGGGCAAGGTGTGTATGGATTTTGTTCCCAGGTTCTTAGGGCTGATAGGTTGAGCGGATTCTGTTAATGTGCCTAGTACTAGTAGTAAATATAATAGAGACATAGTAACAAACTCAGTTCTTGTAGGGGGAACTATGAGTGCCTCATTGGTAGTGTCAGTAATGGACTAGATTACAGAGTCTACCTCCATTTTTGTTTCGACATGGAGAATATTTCTGGATGAAGGAATGTCCAAGATGGTGGTTTAGGTGGAGGTTATTCAGGGTGATGGATTGCACGACATTGGGGATACAATGGATGTGGACAATGGGTTTTCCTCAATGATGGGCGCGTTGTTGTGAGATTAGGGTTCCTCATCAATAAGATCAACGACTTGAGTAGAGGTAGCTTTAATATGTTTCTTGGGAATTGATGGTGACTTGGTGGTAAGTGGGCAAGTGTTCTGGATGGTGGGTTCAGTATAAGAATGAGGTCCCAAGGAGGGAATCGAACCAATGGCTGGGCTACAGGTAACAATTTAGCTAACACTGATAAATTCAAAAAAGGTAGGGAAAGGACTTAATGATGGCCTAATATCCTCCATATTATTGCAGAAGGACAAGATATTTGTCTCAAGCTTCTTCAAGAGTGGATTGAGTGTTTCCTATGCCATTTTCTTATGGAAGGCAAAAGGGTTTTTGCCAGGAAGTGGCTTAGGCAACATCCCTTCAAATGAATATGTCATCTTCTCTTCCCAAATTTCTCCAGTAACTCTAGGTCAAGACGTGATTTCAGTGTGGAAATCTTCCTTTAAGAGAACAAAGGGCTGAGTGTGCATCTAGATTGTGTATGGGTTGATGCACTTCGATCGAATCCATGTGTTTCCATGGATTACACCAAACCATATTTCATGTGAATATTTATCTAGGAGAAAGAATGGGACCTTGAGCCTGGCTTTGGTGATGGCCACCATATTTTGATACCATCCTACAAAAGAAGCCTCATTGATCTCCTTACTGCTAGGGTCCCCAGAAGTCCGCCATGGAAAATATCTGAGTGCAAGTGGTTAATCCTCGAAAATTGGTGTTATCTCTCTACCTTCTGGCGGGCACCAATTCATCATAGCTAAGGAAACAACAAGATATCCATAAATAAAATAATTTTCCCTCTTGTAGACATATTCACAGGTTCATTTAATAGAAAATTGCACCAATTTAATTACGTGCCTTGCACACAAGCTTCTGCTACTAAGATGGTGTCCAAGGTGCATTCGCCCCTTGAGAAATGGTGCATGGGCTTTCTATAAATTGTATAGCAAGAGAATTTGACGGTAGGTTTGTTAATTGGCTCAATCAGGGCTCCCTTGCCACCGCACTAAGTATCATACTTGTTGTCATAGTTATCTTCACTCGTCTTCTTTCCCCTCTTAGAAGTTTTCTAGAACATAGAGGATAATGTGGCTAATGTAGCAAATAATTCTGCGAGTCTTTGAATGTCAATGGCATGTATGGCGTATTCCTTGTAAAGCCAGAGAGAACCCCCATGCATTTGGTTGATGATGAATTTGGTTCATTGCATTATTGCTTCTGTAGTACTGAACATTGGTAAACTTCACAAATTTATAAGCGTCGACCTCTGAATTCCTTTTTAGAACTTATTGTTTCCATGCAAACTAAATAGAAATATCCAACACAACATCTTTTGTTAGACCACTTAACTAATTAATACAAAAACTTTCTATACTCGATTCAAATTGTGGCAATAATAGTGATCGTGACCTAGACCTGACCTGGATGATGCGAAAACTGAAAAGGAGGGTGGAAATGATGGTTAATTATCATGGTATGATGGTAGGTTCCTAGAAATTGATGACCATATCGTGTCAGGGATATTATGGGAGAGATTTAGCACAAATTCATAATTACGCAGGGAATTATTACTAATTATTACAAATAAGAGGGTTTCCACATGTGACTCCCCAACCACAAAGAGTTGTGGAGGGAGGCACTCGACTAACACTACTAAAATAACTGATAGAAATTTATTCATAACTGAATTGACTAAAATAACTGATGGAACTAAAATAAATAACACAACTAAAGAGAGTGACACATGAAGATAATTGATTGACTCTACCTACAGCTAACTATAATCCCCTTTCAAAGATCAAATCATTTTGATGTAGAATAAGTTGTGTTGCGGAAGGGCTTTAGGTGTGCACCATTCACCCAGCCAGGAAAGAGGACTCCATCCAGTTGCACGAGTTTGATAGCTCCTGATTCTCTCACTTATGCAACAATGAATTGTCCTAACCAATGCATTCTCAAATTTTCGAGATGTTTTAAGAAATTACTGTCATATAAGAGAACTTGATCCCCAATTGCAAAGGATTTTCACTATATACGTCGGTCATGCCATGCTTTTTTCCTTTCCTTCTCAACAACTTGGTGGAAATCCTCTAGGAATCTAGCTTTGTCCAATTCTCAGAGCTTGTCCTAACACTTTGTAATTGATTCATCTTATGTCATGTGAGTAGCCTGTGCAATGAAAAGGTTGGGGATGATGAACTCGGTGGGTACTATGGCTTCTCATCCATAAACAAGCTGGAAGGGCATATACTTGTGCAAGCGCTTGAAGGTTGTAAGATAAGTGCATAATGTGGTCGACACCCGTTCATCCAAGCATCTCGATTAGTGGAGAATACCTTGGTGAGGCCCATCTCTAAGATTTTGTTAAAAGCTTCCATAACACCATTTGCTTCAAGGTCATATGGGCTGCTCTTATGGTGTTGAATCATAAAGTTTTGTAGAAATGAACTATTATCTCATTATTAAAGTGGGTCCCCTAGTCACTTGTGAGGCTTTGGGGGCACCCAAACTATGTGATAATATTTTTGAAGATGAATTTGGTGGCAGTGTCTGTAGTGCAATCTTTAACTAGTGCAGCTTCAACCCATCTAGTAAGGTAAATTGTGGCAGTGATAATGTACCTGGCATGGGAGTGATGCATTGGAGGATTAACTAGTCCCACAAAGTTGACCTCCCACTTCTTAAATGCCTAAAGTTCCCGTACTAGTTGTAAGGGAAATTCATCCCGGTGCGATGACTTTCCCACATGTTGGCAAACATCATATTTCTAAGTGTATTCCTTTGTGTCTCGAAAAAGTGTGGGCCACTAGAGTCCAGCCTACAACACTTTCCTCATGGCAGCCTTCTCGCCCATATGTCCACCCACAACTCCCAAATGGAATTCCCATAATACAACTTGTCTTTCATGATCAAGAACACACCTTCATAATATCTGATCAAGGCCCATCTTATATAACTGATCTGCAATCAACTAGTAATATGCAACTCAAACCACCATGCGCCTCCTCTGTTTCATCGTGTACTTCTATGGGAATTTTCTTGTGGTTAAGAATAATGCAATGTCCTCCAAATAGTCTAGTATGGATTCAACTCGGAACATGTCAACATTTCGCAATTGATCATTAACTAACCCTGCAACTTCACCCGACTCTAGTTGGGAAAGGTGATCAAGACCTACATTCAACCTCCCTAGCTTGACAATCACCTCGAATGTGAACTCCTAGAACAACATAAGCCATCTACAAATCCTTCCTTCGAGTACAAGCTTGTTCAATAAGTACTTTAGGGCAAAGTTATCATTAAAGAACTTGAATGCCCCCCCAGGAGATAGTGTCAGAACTTTTGTAGCCAGTACACCACCGAAACTTGAAAAATGCACTTTTTCAAGTTTAAAGAGATCTATAGCTGCCTACAATGGTCAAACATCACTTAGAGCAAACAAGAGTGTCTTTTTAGTAAATTGTAGATGGTCCAATCATCCATGTAAACCTCCAAAAACCTGTGAATATAGTCCCAAAAGGTAGCTATAACAATCCTCAACAACATTGTTGGTGCATTCTTGAGTCCAAAAGGCATGGCATGGTAGGCATAGGAGTCCCATTAAACCGTGAATGTGGTTTTCTTCTTATCCTCCTCTGCAATATAGACTTGGTGGTAACCCGAAAAGGTGTCTATGAAATAGTAAGCTTCATTTCCTTCTACATTGTCTAGGACCTCATCACTAAAAGGGGTTGGGAAAGGGTCATGAACACAAGAATTGTTCACTCCTGTAATTCACAGAAATCCAAATTTCTTCGTAGTGTTTTTTGTTTAGAATGACAATTGGGCTCACCCACTCGGCCTCGTCAACTAGGAAGATAAGTCTTGCTGCCAAAATTTTGTCTATCTCCCTCTTCACAATCTATTTGACCCTTGGGTTCAATCTATATGGTCAGTGTTTTATTGGCTTCACATTTGGTTTAAGCACAATCTTCATTTCACCTAGCTCCCCCTTAATCCCCTTAAGCTCTATAATTGATGAAGGGAACAAGTCTTCGTATTCTCTTAGGAGATCAAAGATTTTTTTGGTACTATGCTCATCTGAATAATCCCCAATTGAAGCTAATTTCAGTTTCTCCTTAGTGTCGATATTGTGCTTCTGCAACTTCAAAGGTAGTAGTTTCGAACTAGCGGTTACATGCCCATATTCGATGCTCTGCACCCCTTCAAATTCCTTAAATTTTAAATGCCTTAGTTCCTCTAAATCATCCCCATCAGGTTCCATGTTTATCTTTATGCAAGACACAACTTCATGGAATCTAGATTCATATATGTGGTTGAAGGTATTATGGTTTAGGTAGCCATCAGTCAGTTGTCCTATCGAGAGCAAGACACTTTTGAAAGCTTGAAAAGTAGTTGTTATCCTCTCATCGTTATCAGTGAAGGAAAAATCACTAATAAACTGAGCTACCATATGGTCCCATTCACTGATATGTCTTCTTATCTCTTCCTTCACGTGCCACGCTTGCAAAAATATCCCTGGAGTATGGAAAAATCTATGCACCTACAAGTTTTCTGAAATTCCCTATCTGATCCATTTGGCATTACAATCTTGTAGGTGTTGTTGAGGGTCAGTGTTCCCTCGATACTTGATGACATTGGGTGGGCAGTCCTCTAAATACCCAAATATAGCCACCAATGTTGTCTTAACCTCCCGCCACTCTCAGAGATGGTTGCGGTGAGAGCCCCACCACCTTGTCGGCATCGCTTGGAGGGCAACATCTAATAATGATACTTTGTGTATTTTCGAGATGGTTGAATCAAATTCATTCATAAAATTAGTAACAAAACCCACACCATTAAAGTAGGAAATTCTCATACCTTGGTACCAACCCAATGGACACAGTGGATTGTGGCATAGCGCCTGGTGTTGATCTCATGTATGCTCTGCTGCTAGTCATCCCATGCAGCCTTAGATCCAACTTTGGAGTTCTAAACACTTCTCTAGTTGATCGATCCTCCTGTTGTAGGATTAATGTAGTCTTCCATTTTTCCCATTATCAACTAGTACAACTGGTCCAACAACCCTGGTTCTTATCTATCATCCGCTGGCTCGGTGAACCTCGACCCTTGGTAGGGTCTAGGGGCTGGATCACCCTAATTTCTCCACTTAAAAGGTCATCATCTCTTTCTTTAGATCAATTATTGCATAATTTTCAAAGGTCCAATCTATTCCTATCAATGCCAAATAGGGGTCTTTGTCATAATATATATTACCTCGAAGTCAACATAAGTACTTACCCATGCTATCTTGACCTCTACATCCTCCATACGTCCAATGGGGAGGACACAATATTGGTTCACCATGTGTAACTGAATCAAAGATTATGATAGCTTAGGCCTTCCCAAGGCTTCTCAGGTTTTCCTCAATAGGATATTCACATCTAAACCCAAGTCTAGCATTGCATCCTTGACTTGAAAGCTTGCAATCTAGGCATCAATCCAGAACTCTCTCCATGTTCTTTTCTTGTTCCTTCGCACTCGTCTAGAGTGTCTTTCGGGTAAATTAGTGGAAATGAGTCCTTCCATAGGTGCCCCATCCTTGTCAACAACTTTAAGACTTTCCTGCAACTATCCGAGCATTTTCTCGTCATTCACAATTTGTAAAAACAACCTAAACCATTCTGCTATAGGTTGGGAATTATGTTGCAAGAGGTTTTGGCTTTTGGATTTTGAAGGTTCTAGTTGTTCTCCTTGGAGAGCAATAACTGGAGTCAATTTGTTAAAAATATCTACGGCCTCTTTGTAGTGCTTTTTCTGCTGGCTGGAATCAAACAAGTGCTTTGATGAGGTTGACTTTATAATTCTTGGTTGTTCAGTGGCTCCCAAGTCAACTTTGGTATTCTTCCCTCCCTGGGTGACTATATTAATGTTTGAAAGGAGAGTTGTCTTGAGTTCCCTTGATTCAACATTAATTAGATTTTCTCCCCTTTGGTGGTTATGCTCTTCCCATCTAGAAATTAGCTCTAGACAATCTTCAATTGCATGCGTATTGACCCTGCACTAAGAGCACCAGGGTCTTTTGGGAAGTGGAAAGTCTCTTACAACATGCCCCTCTTGATCACAATTGTAACAACAGATCGAACCTCTACCTCTTGTTCTATCCCCCCTTGTATCTCCACCTCCTCGTCCTCGAGCAGCTTCACTGATCCTGCAAGTAGGACGATCCAAACAGTCATCTAGGGCATCTAATGCCTTACACTGATCAATGTGGTGGGTAGGTGAACTACATAACTCACATAAAACATTGTTTGGGACATTCGAATACTTCCGTAAAATTGGACATAAGTGAGGGAGATTCCCATAGGTCTTATAGATTTCACAATATTCAGTTGGAGTTGCACCTTGCTGGTTAGGAAAAGTGTGGAATTGTGTGCACCCTGCATGTAACCCTTGTGTACCAACCTACACAACTCCGACGATGAGTAAATATGTGGAGGGCCTCGCCGGTACAAAGGGAGTGCTCGGGCCTCTCAGTATTGGGAACTCTGTAGCGTGATGCCCCTCGACATGGTAGTTGGTACACCATATGTATGGTTGCAATGGTCGCACTGGATGCACGTTCCTTAAATTCTCTGTCAGATCGGCGATTTGATGTTGCAGTCCTATAAGAGTGGGGTCGAGGGAGACCATTCCTCCTCGATGTTCATGTGGGTATCTTACCATGGCCTCGATTTGTGTTGCATGTTCTAGGGCATCCCGCAAAGTATCAATATTTTGTTGAGTCAAAATGTGCGGGTGAGTGATAGTAGCACCTTGATAAACCAATATTGCTGATGGTTGGGTTCAATACGGTAGCTTAGCTTTCCAATGACATCCTTAAATATTTGCATCATCTCCCAGGAAATTTTAGGCTCCCTCTAATTAATTTCCCATAGTTTTGATAGCCCTTGTTTGTTAGTCTAAGGGAGTTTAAATTCTTAGGCGAACTCCCGCCGAACCTCATCTATCATTGGATTATGCTATAGTGTATACCACTTGATGAACCATCTCAGTGCTCTGTCTCGAAGAGTGGTTTGGAATTCAATAAGCTTCATGGCATCTGGAGTTTGGCGAGGTCTCGAGATGGCCTCACACAAGTACCAATGTTGTTCGACATCTTTCTTCCCTTTCCTAGAGAATTTAGGATATCTAGTAAAGGATCCCACCATGTTACGATCCATACATGGTTGAACTAAAGGAACGAGTATGAATCCTTGGGAACCTAGTTGTGACGATCCTTGGGGACCCAAACTACAATTACTATTTTTACCACTATAGGGACCAACCTTGTAGGCAGTGTGCATATTGTGGACCTTTATAACTTTAACTAACTTAGACAAAAATTGAATAGGGTTGTTATAAAGTACCAGGGGAAGGTTGGGGGAGGTACTACCTAAGCTACTAGGCAACAAATCGCTACATCATTCTCAGACAATAATCTTCTTGTAGTGAAGTGCATGTCAACATTTGGGCTTTCCTCAAAACCTGTAGGGCTCGATCCATCTGGCGTTCTCATATCTATCGGTGGGGCGGAATCTCTACTGCTTCTTCGAATCTCTGTCACTATGGCGATCTCGGTCTCTCCTATTGGACCAATATTCACTCTCGCATCATCCCCATCGCTCTGCAACTTCAACTGACTTCTTTCTCCTTATCATACTTTTGGTATGCATAACACCGTTTTTGCTTAGTGTATCTCCTTTTTCCGTTTATAGATCTCCTACAAAGATTTCTCCCACCATTCTCCAGCTATCTGTGCTCTCCTTTGCACTCTTAGATCTCTAGCCTTTTGGAAGTCATCTGCATCCATTTCTCCACTATTTTCATAGCTCCCAGCCAGGTATCATACCCCCTCCCCCCCAAGTCCCTTCCCCTATTACCGAGCCTTTAAGCTGCCATGGGTGGGCTCTGGGATACCAACAAGTTCTCTTCTACCATTAGAACTTTAATCCACAACGAGATTCCCTTCAACAATCTCCCTCACAACTCTAATTTGAATAGAACCTTAGCCTTAGAGAAGGACTGATGGCCCTTTGCAACAAACTCGATAATGTACCCCTCTAGAGTGGTCTACACCTAGAAGTTGACAGCTCGAGTCAGGTCCATATCGAGCTGATCAATAAGATCAACTTGGGTCCAAGTACGAGGAGATCAACTTTGGATGCTGGTATTTTATTTTATCTACAGCCTTCGGAACCAATTGTAGAGCTTCTCTGGGAACTTGCACCAGAAGATCTCATATTGATTTCTTGCAGGTTCTGCGTACATGATTTCTTCCTTTATTTGCTTCACACTTTGGTGTCGAAGTTGTGCTTGTTGAGAGGTAAACCACTTTACTTGTTCATGACACAAATCTTGCATATCCTTCTTAAAGATCTTCGACACCATGTTCCAAACCCTTTTGGAAGTTTTTAGGTCTCGGCAACAGAACCATTTGTTGGTGAAAAATGGTGATGAGGTTCAAACCTTGGGTTCAGGCACAGGGGCCAACAAAGGGTTCATTGTAGTCTAGCATAGCGTCGACATTTTCACCTTACTCAAGAAGAATAAGGCATCTCACCTGAGGCACACTACAACTGTACTTATTTAAGGCATTGGAACCAAGATCAGGGAAATGACACGAAAGCTATCCATACTCGTTAAACTTAGAACCAAGGCATCGAACATGCAACCATCGCAGAAGACAACAACTAAAGTACTCAAAAGTACATAGAATACACACATGCATTCATAATAAGATTTTAGAAGGGGACACATAAACCTAACACAAGAAGGCCATCAAACATCCATGCAACTTCCACTTTCATTAGTTTAGGCTAGCTTTACATTAATAAATTCGGGTCAAAAGCCTCCTCAATAGGACAAAGGCTAGGAACATAAGTTTATATGACCAAGTAAACACATAATATTGTGGGCTCAATAAGCTCTGCGACAACATTTCAGTGCACTTCTCTCTTCCCCTGGCTTTTCCTTCGGCCTTTTTAAGCACTCTGCTCACTTGGACTACTGCTTGCTTCCTTAGATGCTCCACCCTTTCCTTTTTGGATGCCTCTGTTGCTCGGTTGCATCTGCTTCCTCGACTGTCAACAAACCTTCGACTCAGTTGTGACTGTAGCCCTGATTTCCCTAGTCGATCTTCCATAATTGCCAAACTTCCGCAGATTCCTTCTCCTTCCTCGACTGCCTTCTTTGTGACTTCCCATTGGGCAAATTTAGTCAAAATATAGTCAATTGTCAAAACATGACAAAACTTTGTCTCCAAAACAAAGGACCCAACAATTCCTTGGGAGTATGATGCAAGGGCATCCATAAAAACTCAATTGATTGAGAAGGTCAAAACCTTTTACCGTAGGATTTAGTTCCTCAATGTGTGGGATTGTTAGGGTCGAGTTTGTTTTATTTCCATGTAGCTTGATTAATATACCAATTTGTTGTAATTTGTTAATTATATGCCAAGTTGGCCATCTGATCCTAATCTTGTGTATCTGGAGCAACTCTATGATGTATTTTATTAAAAGTTAAATTAATAAAAGACAGAGAGAGTGTGGTGAGAGGATTTAAGTTTGAATAAAATGTTGCAGTGGTTATACTGTGCCTCTGCGATTCCTATGCACTCTTGTTTTTAAATGGTTGTTAAATGTGTGGTTTCTTTATTATCGAACCATAGGGGGCTTTGTATATATATGTTAACACCCTGTTGAAATACCTACAATAAACCTTCGTGGAGTCGAGACTTACTTTTGTTCGAGAGGAGTTTGTCAATTAATGAGGTCTGGAAGGCAAAACCAATTCCAATCACAAGACAATCTTTCCTCAGAAGAAATCACCCTAGTAGTTCTTATAAGTGACCGAGTTTCAAATGACTGGGCTAACTTGGTTTGAAATCGTCGGGACAAACTCTTGGTGACAAGTGACAGAGAGGCAAACTACAGTTGTTGTTAAATTTCCCACCCTAAAGGTTATCACAAGCAGGGTCGGTCAAACATCGGGACACACTTTTATCGTTGGGATCAACACTTGACTGGAAATCTAGAACCGACACTAGACGAGAATTATTCCCATCCCAGAGATTTATTTCCCTGGGAATACAATTGGGGGACTCGGTACATTCTCGTCGGGGTTACTCTGTACAAACTCACTGGGGTTTTAGTTTACAGTCACGGGGTGTGGTCACATAAGCATTCTGTTGTAAGCGTTGGTGCCAAGGACCGTGCATTAAACGAAAATGTCAGAGACTATGTTTTGGTCACAGACATGGTTGTGTGAATTTTGGTATACGCATTGGGCTAAGGTTTGATTGACTGCATACATATATTGTATTGGTCTTAGCTACAGTGGTTATTGTTGTTTGAATTTATGTGATGACATATATATCAAAATTTTGAATCCAATAGTTTTATAAAGCTTTAACCTTATCCATACATATATTTAATTAGAAAAAAAAAGCCTTTAACCTGCACCACATAGTATAACCCCAATTAGTTATCACCATCAATCCATTGCATGAAATTTGAACATAAAACTTGGTAAAACTAAACTCCACATAAAACACTTAGATATAAACATCATGGATTATACTTTTAATGTATCTCCAATTAAATTTTCCAATAATATCGTGATGAAATAAATGGTTTAAAAGTTATTATCAGTCCCATAATCAGTCTCTAGGATTTAAAGTTCAAACAAACTCCCCATGAACATATTCATGACATTTAAACAAACCCCACAAAAACGAATTTGTATACAAATCATGAATAATAATAGATTATAATCCTAAATTGTCTGACTCTGAAGTTTTAGCGTTTAGAATAGATTTGACATTAGTCCCACCCGCCCGTGTTCTGCCGGCCTGATTTAACTTTTAGTGTACCTCATATTATTTTTTTGCTCTATCCCCGTATGTTAGAGTGATGATATGAATGTTTTGAGAGTTATTCATCTTCAAATTAGATTTGCATGCTTCATGCCGAGAGGGAATCGTATGAGCTCAAATTATATGCACTGATGCATTGCCAGACCTGATCAACAGAAAGCTTACAGGGTTGTTTCGGGTAGCGGTTGCATATGCCGAAGTGTTGCATTTATGGCCAGGCAGCATGGGGACGTCTCCTTCCTTGAGGCTTCTCAGCATACCTTCCATCCCCTTTTTGCAGAAGCACGTGACAATACACTTGGGAGGTGGCCTTTGCTGGTTAAGCCTGAACACCTTTGTAACAGTCAGCAATGCTGCTAATGCTCAGTCTCGACAGGGCTTTAATGGGGTTCATGGCGCAGAGTCTACTTCAGCTCAGACATCTAGAGGTAAGTCGTCTGGGTCATTACATGGTAACAAAAATAACGCCTGTAGGATTGATCCACTAGAGCAAAGCAGGAATTTGAGTAGTATTGGAGATAAGGATCAGGAATTGGGGGTTTATGCAGGAGGGCTTTTGAAATCCGGGATTTCTGCAAATGGGTTTAGCAAGTCTGCTATTTTTCGAGACGGGGTTCAGAATTCAGAGTCTAAGTCTAAGGTTTCCCAACATTTTGATTCAGATACTTTCTTGTCTAGATATTATTTGAGACAAGAGAAATCTGTAACTGCTAGGTTTAGCAAAGGAAATTTAGTAAGACAAACCCCCCCACCAGTCGTGGTAGACGTACAATGTGAACATTTGCAGGACCTCCTTAAACAGCAGGACTGGTTCCCAAAGTTAAATGAGACATTCAGGGATCGTATCCATATTGTGACACCTCAATATATAGCTAGAGTATTGCAGTCTCTAGAGGATCCTGTGATAGCCTTGAAATTCTACATTTGGCTTGAGCAGCAAAAGGGGCACCAACATCACAGTTTGTCTGCCCAGAAGCTGTTAACCGGCATTCTTGTCCGAAAAGGACCCTGTATTTTGTCGACTGAATTATTGGGAGAAATTAGGAATGCAGGTTGTAAACTTACGGAGGATGTGTTCTGTACCTTGATTGCTAGTTGGGGCAGATTAGGTCTTGCAAAATATGCTACTGAAGTATTTGGTCAGATGGGCTATTTGGGTTTCAGTCCTACTACACGTATATATAATTTTGTCATTGATGCTCTAGTGAAATCCGACTGTCTTGATCTGGCCTACTTGAAGTTCCAGGAAATGTCAGCCGCAAAGTGCACCCCAGACACACTCACATATAATCTTCTCATTAATGGAGCGTGCAAGAATGGTATAATAGACGAGGCTCTGAGGCTGTTGAAACAAATGGAAAGTGTTGGCCGAATTCCTAATGTTTTCACATACACAATATTGATTAATGGGCTGTGCAAGAACAAAAAGCCAGAAGGAGCCTTCCAAGTTTTGGAGAAGATGAGGAAGAAGAGTCGTTTGCCAACTGAAGCAACGTTCAGATCATTAATTCACGGTGTTTTTAAGTGGACTGAGGGGTCAGTGGCATATGAATTGATAGAGAGATGGTTGGAAAGGGAATCTGTTTTACATGAATATGTTTGCAGTACAATCTTGTATTGCCTCTCCAAATTGGACATGGCAGAAGAGACTTGCAAGATTCTAAAAAAGATGATTGAAAGGGGCTATTTTCCTGATAATGCAACTTTCAATATTGTCATGCCTTGCCTGTGTAAAGGATCGAAACTTAAACATGCTTGCCAACTTCTTGATGAAATGCAGAAGAGGGGTGGAGTAATAGGAGTTACAACTTATACTACTCTCGTAAGTGGATTATTTAGAGAAGGCAGACAAGAAAAGGCTGAAATATATGTAAGTGAGATGTTTGCTCGTGGTGTTGTTTCTGATGTATTTACCTATAATATGTTGATTGATTGTTTTTCCAAGTCGGCAATGATGGACAGAGCATCGGATCTTTTTAAAGATATGTTAGAGAAGGGTTACACTCCTAATCTTGTAACATTTAATACTTTAATCAGTGGCTATAGCAAATTAAGTAAGGTTGAAAAGGCCCGTGAGTTCATGAAAGATCTCTTACAATATGGATTTAAGCCTGACATTTTCACATTTAGTTCCATAATTGATGGCCTATGTAGAAAGCATCAGGTACACGAGGCACTTAAGTGCTTAAATGAGATTGTTCAGTGGGGTATAACCCCCAATGCAGTCACCTATAATACTCTGATTCATGGCCTATGCAAAGCTGGAGAAGTCAGCAGGGCTTCTGTGCTTTTCAGTACGATGCAAAAGAACGGAATCACTCCAGATGTGTATGCTTTTAATGCCCTTATTTTGGGTCTCGTTAAAATGGGGAAACTAGTGAATGCACAAAATCTATGCCACTATATGTTGAAATGTGGCGAAAAGCCAGATCATTACACATACAACATTTTCATTAAATTGCTCTGCGATGTAGGAAAAGTGGATGAGGCTAGACAGTTAATGCTTGTAATGGAAGAGAATGGTTGTGTTCCTAATGCAGTGACTTACCAATTACTCATAAATTGTCTTTCCTCTAATGGTCGCATGGAAGAGGCGTGCCAATCAGTAAATTGGGGTCTCAGCAAAGGGATTTCTCAAATCGACATTGCAGCCAAGATTGAGGGCTTTAATGCTTGATATGTTTGGTGATTTTGTCATTGGAAAAAGGCTTTCAATTGTAGTTGTGCTTCGGGGGACTACTTGTGCTGTTCAAGGAAATCAAGGCGGATGAAAGCAAGCATTATCTCACAAGCTGCAAAGCATTTGTGGAACACCATTGCTGGAAAATCTTCGTGAGTGATGGTCTGTCAAACTCTCTATTTTCCATGTCAAAACTAATGTAAATTCTTTTACAAAGGAGGAAAGAAAATTATATGTCACCTAACAGCTTCCCATCATGGAGAAGCCTTTGAGGTTCCTTGCATTGAAAGAAGGAAAATCTTTGAGGTTCCTTGCATTGCAAGAAGGAAAATAAAATGCTATTCCCTATGGACAACGTTTGTAAAGAGTGCCTATTCTGATAATCCCAAATGGGATTTTTGAGGAGCTTGATTTGCTCAAGATTAGATTTCTGTTTCCTTTGGTGACCCTTATTGAACTAAAGTCAACTTCCTAATTTCAATTGTTTTCTCCAGGGTGGGTGGGGGGATTGACTGTTTTGCTGTTATTTGTACATGACAAGCCATGGAAAGTTAGATGGTTCACCTGTCCACTGCAAATGAAGTTTGAACAAATGCAATACAAATGATACACTTAATCTACCCTCCATTTTTTATAATGTAGAGCTTGTCGATACTACAACGAAGTTTTCTTCTGTTTCCAATTGTGGCTAATGGTAAAGGCAGATATATTTGCATTGCTACTATTTACTGTTGAACATGGTCTAAAATTGATAGTAGGTAAAGGCAAATGTCTTGAGCCGAAAATGTGGACATGAAGGGAACCTTTTATCATCACCTGCTTAATTTATCTTACTAGGCCTGGTAATTTAACTAGCCGCACTGTGTATTTCTGGCCTCAACTAGTTCTTTGTCCTTTGTCGATCTATGTTGCATAAGTAGCAATGACAAGTTTTAGTTTCAAGTGTCTCAAATTAGTTGGATAGGTGCTTGTGTCCTTTGCCATTTTTACATGTGCCTTGATGTACTAGTGTCTTGATGACCTCCTTTTGTTGAAGGAAAAATTCTGCCCCCCACACCCCATTTCCCACAGTTCAAAAGTCTTCACCCTTGTCATACCCATACTTGCATGCAGGCCTACCCACACAACGTAGGGTCATGATGCTTATCATTGAAGCCCTTTTATTTTGATTTATGAGGAAGCCTTTTCAAAATCTTCTGTCCTCTATTTTTCTAGGTTATTGTGTATCGTGGAAGATGGATTTGGGTCAGCTTGTCCGGTCAAGTCTTGACTCTTAAGTGCACTAGACCTTGGATCTTTCTCAAACGAAAGGAATGGATAGGCATTCAATTTCAAGCATATAACTGAACCATCAGTGGATGCATAACGTGATCAATACAAGTGATGATATGAACACAATGTAATTAATCCATGCCTAGTTACGAAGTAATTATGATTAGAGCTCTGAAGTTTTGCCAGTAGACACCTTTATAAATGGGGACACCCAAAATGAAGTCCCACTATAGTTTTTTCATAAATAGTTAACCTATGAAACAGAACTAGTTCCCATTTGAGAATATTGGAGAGCTTCAACCATTATTGTACACCACCTAATGCCTTTCTTCCTTTCATATAGGTTATATGGTTCTTTGTCATCCTCTTATCCAAGAAAGTAGCCAACTTGTGTACCAAGACTGTGACCGTTATGTTGTCACTTGTAACTAACATCATATTGTAAAATGACAGTCTTCAGTTGTTATTCCTATCAAAAGCACTTCATTTTGGGACCAATGCTACAATGGTAGCTGTGGTTTAGGAATAATTCCTCCAATCAGCTGGACCTCCTAGAGCGTATCCTATAGAAATCCACTAGGAATAAATAAGGTTCCAAGTTATTTCAGCTGCCATTACCTTAATTGCCTTTCTACTTTTATCCTAGTGGATCCACTTAAGATTCAGTTTAAATCCTATTTTTCCAACTGCCGAGATTTAATCTGTGGAAAAGGAAATTTGAAGCCTATCTGCTTTATGCCTTTACGTGATTTGAAATCTTTATAGCATGTAGTGATGTTTTCCCTAATAACCACTGGATTTCCACCAACCTCATTATTCTCATTTCTCAGACGAGGAATAAATGAGTATGCCCTCTTGCCTCTGTTATTTTCTTCTTCAAGGTCTATTGCGTACATTTCCTTGCAGATCTATCTCCCTTTATTGTCTGAATCCTAAATCCAATTAGTGATATTTGTCCATTTACTGCAGCCTTTCCAACTCTTCCAACAGTTATTCATAATTCTTTATGGACCTAGTTTAACGTACTAGGCTAGCTAAAATTTATTATTTCTATTTTTAGTTCGGTTGATTGTTCTCCTCTATTTCTCGTTGGGGAAGATGTCTAACCTGTAGCTTTCCTCATCACATTGTCCATTTAACTTTAGTTTATTTTCATAGGGTTTGGTGTGTAATCTAAACAAGACGTTTGCACTTAGGGTGTCCACTGCTTGGATCCTCCTAAGACAACATGGTAGATTTGAAATGGAACCTGCTGGGATTAGTTCAAAGACGACTCTCTGGAATTGCTCAAAAGAACTTCACGAACAAATAATACTTACTAAACCAAGCCACTGCATGATCTTTCCCTCGTCAGTGATAACCCATGTATAAGCATGGTCTAATTGCCACCTTCGCTCCATTAAGTTTGGAATATTTTTGAAAACTTATCGAGATCCACAACATCTGTTTTTTCCCAATAAGTTCTTGTTATTTTTCTTTTGGAATACATGCATTTGTATACAAAACAAATGGCCCATTCAAACTACCGCCACAACGCTGAAACCAAGATCAAAAGTTCTTCTATCAGACCAAAATTAAAACCACGCAGGAGCAAAATAAAGGCAACATTAAGGCTGCAGAGTCCATTGCATGAAAATAACATAATTTTGACAGCAAGCCAACCCAATAAGTCACAACACACAGCTGTTGGAATAGTGCCAGCATTAGGAGGGTCGAGGAGGGTCTTTGTCTTCAAGACTGTCACCCATCCATCTGCTTGGGGCTCAACATCCACTGTTATGAGATCCATCCATATCTGCCCTTATGAGTTGATTTGCCCCCTTGCATCTTTGCTTCTTTAAAAGCTAACCAAGCCTCTACACTTATAAAATTGTTGGAAGATAACTCCTCATCCAAGATTTCAAGTATGCAAGCTCATAACTGTGATTTATCTAATTGATCACGAGGGCGTAAATAGGCACATGTAGTTATTCCCTTTCACCTCCAGACTGCAAACACCTAGATGACACTTTCACCCTAGACTGCTTGGGGGAAGTTATCTCCACTTTCTTGCCAAGGGATCATTACGCCCTTTGCAATTGAACTACAAGAAGGAATATAAATTTGTACAGCAAGCTAGATTTTATTAACCAAATTGTTATAATCCGTATCTATGAAGATGATATTCAGTTGAAACAATTACCATCTATTTCCACAATTGAATTACATTTCTGGTTTTTGTTGGTTACCTAGGGCTTCTTGTTATGGGGGTCTCTTAATATCCGTACATTATTTGTAACAACTATTAAATAATAAATTCCAATGCATGAAAGAACGATTAGACTAGAGGGGGCGCCTTGTTTGTTTCTTACTTCAATTCGTATATGTCGAAGTTTGTTGCTACCACCAGTACTCTTTGTGTACTTGGAATCAACTATATGCAGTCATATATTTCCATTGTTTCTCATGTGGTCTAGGATTACCTTTGCATCTGTCCTATATTAACATTCATTTTCATCATAGCTGATGCACCGGTGGAGGTATATCTCCCCAGATTTCACCGGGATCTGACCTGTTGACTTGGCTGTGAATTTCCTAGTAGCTCCATCAATGAATCCTTGTAAGCAACAAGTACAATCTACAACAGATATCAACTCAAGTTTTGCTTCAAAATTCGAGTTTATGCTGTCACAGACTTCGAAATTTATCCAAGATTATTCTTCAGGTCTTCAAGAGTTCACACCCCGTAATCCCAACAACTTACGTGCAAATTTATCCTGTTGTAGTCAATATAGGTGGGACAATTCTTCCACTCCATAGACTCAGCTGCAAGCCAATGAGTTCCTTCTGGTAATCGGCATCCAGGAACCAGCAACATATTTCACACAGTACAACCATAATCACATTAGTTCAATGCAAGGCATCTTTTGCATACTTGACAAGAGCCCTTACACAGTCATGGCATTAGCAACTTCAAAGTAACACTTAATATATCTTGCAATATGATGCAATCAAAGGAAATATACAAAACTTCAATCAGCCGGTCTCAGCAGAAGTGTATAGAACTCATTTGGTCCATCCCTTTTAGCAGGTCTTATCTTGCTTGAAATCCAAACTGAAGACTGTGATGATGTCATTACTTCTTGAAACTACAGAACAGCAGGTGTATGACCTTACAAGATCTTCCAATAGAACATGGACTCTACATATGAAATGAGGCTGTCAACAGAGTCGATCAAAGAATCTTCCATCTAGTCCAAGCAAATGTAAAGTGATTCAATATAGCCTTTGCAAGGCTTGTACTCTGCCTTTTTTTGGACTAGTATCATGTCAACAAAAAATATTGCTTGAATAACATGTTTCAATATTTTCCATAGAATTCTTCCAAAAAGAACTCGCTCCATTAGACAATATTCAATTTGCATGCCCATGTGATATAAAATGCCATTGCTAAAAAATTTGATCCCAAACGATACGACTGCAGAGTCAAGCTCAATGGAACTTGTGAAGGACCCTAAATCAAGGTTTTGGTTGCTGTAAGACAACATATTTGATAGCAAGACCCCAGGGCCCACACAGTCCTTTGGTCCAGCAACTCAGGGTCTAGACTTCTCTCAAATCGTTTTGAAAGGACTATAACTTAGCAATGAACAACAGCTTCCCAATGAGAGATGGACGAAGCTTTCATAACATCAAAAACATTCACTAGAAGTATCCCAAACTAATTCGGCACATTCTAGACTAACCTGGGTTTGAAAAACCTCCATATATGATTATTGTAATAGACTATGCGAATATTTAGACCAAGATACAAATCTCTGAAGAGGGAATGGTAACATGAGCAAGGGCCAGGCTTCCTTCAGTGTCAATAGCAAATTCTGTCTACAATTTTTGTTTATAAAGATGATTGCTCTTGGCCCTTTTAAACTAAGTAGCCTGGCCTCTTCAAACAATTATAGAAACAATTTGTCCTTTACAAGGACAATCTTTATTTCTGAAAATGACTCAATCTTTACAAGAGAATTTTTTATCTCCAAAAACGATGAGGTACTCTGCCTCTTCTTCACTGTAGACTTACATACAGCTCTCCAATGTTCACACGAAGACTTCTTTTATACAAGATTGAACCATCTTTAATTATGACCTCGCTAGTTGCTTGTAATCTTTAGCTCCCAACTTTGTCTTCAGTCTTCATGGAGAAGAAACCTGAAGATAGCACAAACAAACAAGAGATCAGAGCACCAATATACAAATATTATTTGAAAAAGACCTATACATATATGATCAAGGAGATATGTAATAAAAACCATAAAATATAGACAATGTTTATGGGAAAGAAATGTATTATTGTATTAATTATAAAAGAATCGGTTATAACTTGAGTCTTCATGTTGTAGGTTCCCTTCTAGTTTGTTCTTTCATTCCAATGCGATACCTTCAAAAGCCTTATGGTCAAAAGTTTGGTATTTGAGCATATTTTCACCGAACTTTCATGAGATTTGCTAACTAGCCATCCCAATGGGAGATGGTTCTGTTTGTAGGCTTGGGAAGGGATAGGAGGAGGATAAGGGATGGAGGTTGAGATCCAATGAGTTGGGGAGGTGAGTCAAATCCAAACCGTTTGGAGGATATGCCATCCATGGGGCTCCTAGAATAGAAGCTTCTCACATTCTTTCTATTTTTACCTCTGTTAAAACAATGCCACCCTATGAACTAGGAAAGTGCCACAATCTCGTAGGTAAGTAGGTATATACAGTGTGACAACGTAGCAGCATCGCAAGCAATTACGGTCACACCTGTGACACCCTTTAAAATTAGGGTTTTTTAAAGGTATTTTTACAAGATTCTTATTTTCCTGTGTAAGGCTTCTCTTCCATCTTCTTAAGGGATTGATAGCAATTATGCGTCGAATGACGAAGGATAGGAGTATAACATCAATTGCCATGAATCTGACAAAATAATGTGTAACAAATACTTAGGTAGATTTTCCCTTCAACAAATGTCTTGGCTTTTAATGCATGCTCTATAACCCAAGCTCTGATACCATGTTGACTTTCACAATTTCCTACACTGATAATTATTTCTAATGATTTTTTATTAGTTTATCTTGTGTCAAATTCATCATTATGCAATTATACATAGAAAATCTTCAACAATCAAACAACAATGATAGTAGAATCATGAAGAGCCAACCAAACAAAAGAGACACAAAAATTTATCGTGAGAAAACCCAAACCAAGGAAAAACCCAACAACCTTTTCTTAGAGAATTTGTGCATTTCAACAAGAGCTACAATCTAAACTTCCTAATCAAATAAAAGTCAAACTTGGTTAAATTGTCCACAAATAACTTCAAAAATTTGGTCAGTTGTACCTCAGAAATTTAGGTTTGCCTCAGAGAATTCGGTCTTCCTCAGAAAAACTTCAATCTATTACCTTAAGGAAGCTCCCACATTATGCCTCAGATTCGTCATGTTCATGCCTTAGATAATTCCCACGTGTGAACAGAAGTGATTTGAATTGATACCCATAGGAGGAGGTCAAATGGCCTTTATATAGTGATCAAAAGAGCTTGAATTGGTGTGATTATTGGGTTGACCTGACTTGAATTTGTGGAGGAGTCGACCTTACATTTTGGAGGCAAAATTCACAATTTAAAAAATCAAAATTTTCTTCTTTTGGAGTTGCTTAAATACAATTCATATTTGTCATTTCTTTTTATTTTTGGAGGGTTGAGACGATTTATGAAGACCGACCATGAGCTATAAAAATTCAACAGTAGGGATACTTGAGTCTACCAAGGTGGTTGTTGTCTCCTTTTCTTCCTCCTCCAAGGTGTCTTTCTTATTTTTGAGGGGTTGGCTACTTCCTTCCCTTTCCTCTTTTTAGTTGCAATCTTTTTGGGCTTGTTGGTTTCTTCTTGTACTTCCAGGCATGCCAATCTATCCATATCCACAAAGTTGGCCCAAGCATGCCAATCTATCCATATCCACAAAGTTGGCCCAAGAAATAGGATGTTGTAAGCTTTCTATTGCGTCAATGACACTTAGTTTAATCAAGCAATGATGGGACAAGTACTTGTGCTTTACCCCCTTCACTTTAATTCTCATCTCCTTTAGAGATGGGATACTCAACAAATTAGAGAGGTTGGGAGGTGGGTTTGGAATCTCAATTGATATAGCAGTCTGAATTAGTAAGCATAGAGTATGTTCAACCTGCCCTCACAAGAGATGTACTTGAGGATATGGTGGGCTACCTCACCCCAAGGATTAGGCAAGATTTCCTTCCTCACTCCATTTTTGTCCTCATCGGGGTTTTCATCTTGCAGGAAAAATCCATTCTTGCTAGTAATGGCCTCTTGCCTCTCTTCCTTATTCCATTGAAGTCCCTTAGGAAGAGTTGTAATTTTTCTCAGAGTCCCCATTGAAGTAAATTACTAGTCATATGACTATAGTGAAAAATCCATGCCCCTGATGGTTTTGCAAATTCATAGAAAATTCCATTGTCACTTCATTATCAAAGCCCCTAAGTTTTTCAAAGAACCCTAACCATTGGCAATTTTCAAAGATAGTAACAACTCCAGGGTGTTGGTAAATTATGTTCATGTCAATGGGTTCCCTTCTGTTAAAACTACCCCTAATTTTATAGGAAGAGAAGGAATATAATCATTTCTTAAAGTTTACCACAGTTAGATTTTGGAAGCCAATTTCAAGCCACACACATAAATTTTTCTTCTTACAAGCTCATTCGAATGGAATGGTTTATTGCTCTATGGTTATAACAATTTTGAGAGGAGATAGTGTAATTATGTTGCTACTTTCTTGTTGCAACACCTTTGTTTTGTTTTTTTAATAGACAAAGTTCCAAATATCATCATAGTTTTGACCCTATACTTTCAATAAAATTAGGCATATTATATTTTTGACCCTATACTTTCAACAAAATTAGGCATATTATATATATATATAAAAGGAAAATGATGAATCTCCTCTTCTCCTACTCACAAGTTGACCCAAAACATAATTTTTTATCCCAACTGTGTGCCCAATTTGACATAGAACATACTATGCAAAGTGAATAGCTTTTGGGAAGAGGACTTGGTTAAAAATTTAGAAGTTTCTTTTAGGCACTAACCTTTTTAACACACACAAAGAGTTTGGATGCTTCGCGAGGGAAATTTGGCAATGTTTATTTGATCCTGTAGTAAACCCCCTGTAGGCCTATAACCATATGTAATAGTTCCTGTAGCAGCATATGATAATTTCTGTAGCAATCTGTGACAACTTTTGTAGCAATTTGTTGGTTCTTCCAGTTGCATGCACTTCGTTGACAGAGGAGTTTACTACTATTTCATTTTCAAAATGGTGGTGATTACAAAGTATAACGTAGTCAAGGGGTGGTAGGGATGTGACTCAATGTGCAACACTTAACTATCCCATCTACCAGTCCACTCTCCAACGTAATCCTTAGTCATACTCTTTGTTTCAATCGTTACATCATAAAAATACAATGACCACCTTTTTAAATTAGTCAAGGAGATAAGCTTGTTTGTCTTACTTATCTCTTACACATGGAAAGGGAACCTTACACGTGGAAAGAGAACCTTAGAAAAATTGGCGCTGTACTATTGGTTATATTTCGGAACATAGTTACCGATCAAACGAGAATTACTACCTCAAAACAAGGACTTTAGCGCAAAACCCCAAAAAACATGAAAAACAACCAAAAAACAAAAATCGTGTATGTGAGAATGATGTTTTTTGGGGTAAATTTTCAACAATTTTTTTAAATGGAAGTAAAAACCAATTTTTTTTTGCAAAATGGATGAAAAACAGCTTCAAAATAAGTGTTGATGTTGGAATTTTTTTTTTTTTAAAACCAGGTTATAAATTTGACACCTTTCAGCGATGGAATTAAAGATAAAATATTAGGGCTTTGAAAAACTGTAAAATTCCAACAATTCTCGGACATGTTGTTAAAAATAAAATATCACGTCTCAAATCTTAATAATTCCAACAATTTCCACTTATGTTGTTAAAGATAAAATATCTTGACTCTAAAAAACCTTAAAATTGTAATTTTTTTCAACCATAACATTAAAGATAAAATATCATGACTTAGAAAAGCATTTAAATCTTGACAATTTTCAATCATGCAATTAAAACCAAAGATTATGACTACAAAAAAATCTTAAGTTTTCAAAATATTTCAAGCATGTCATTATGGAAAAATTTTATGGCTAAAAAAACTTTAAAAATCAATACTTGAATGAAAGAGTTATTATACCAAGAGTAATTTATTTCTTAAATACTAAATATATAGCGATTTTAAATCTCAGCTTAAGACAACTTAATACATTGCAACAAAAATTTAAAATTCAACTATCAAATTGACACGCAGTGTAGGTGAACTCAACCCATTGTAATGAAAATTTAAAAACCGACCATAAAATTGACACATTGTGGGGGCAGACTCGATTCGTTATAACAACAATTTTAAAATCAACTATCAAATTGCACATAATGGGATTAGGTTGCTAGACTAACATCAACACAAACCATGCAAAAATAAATAAATATATAAAGAAATAAAAATGAAAAATACAAAAGAAAACAAAAATTCAAATATTAAACAAAATAAACCAATAAAAAAAACACAAAAATAATAAAAACAAAAACAAAAATTGAAATATTGATAAACAAAACAACACAAAAAATAATACAAAAGAAACAAAATTTAATATATTGAAAAAATAATAATAAAAAAAACACAAAAGGAAAAAAAATTCAAATATTGAAAATAAATAACATAGAAAAAATACGAAAGAAAACAAAAATGAAATATTAAGAAAAACAATAAAAAACACATTTTTTTTTTTTTAAAATTATATACAAGTAATAAACATTAAAAAAAACAAAAAATGACAAAAAAATCTAAAAAAAAACAAAAAAAACAGAAACTCTTTAAAATTAAAAAAAAATAAAATAAAATATAAAAAGTGATTTTTTTCAAGAATAGACATAATTTAAGAAAAAAAACTGGTTTTTTTTTTGTGTAATTAAAAAAAATTTAAATAACAAACTATATAATTAAAAAATTTATAACATGATCAAAAAAAAAATTAAAAGAAAACAATTAAAAAAATCTTTCTCCTTGCCCACCCCCGCGACCCACCTCGCCCAGGGGTGGCAGGGCCGATTCTTGGAATCGTCCCTACCACTCTTGGGCAGGTTGGGCCGCGGGGTGGGTGGTGTCAAGCCCCCGAGTCACCATCGCACTTGGGCGAGTCGGGCGCCCAAACCAGGCGCGTTTAACCGACGAATTGGCAGTCGAGTCATGTTTAACTAACGAGCTGGGTGGGCACGCACATAACCAACGAGTTGGGTGGGCGCACTTAGTTGACGAGCCGTGGAGATGCGTTTAATCAACGAGCTAGGGCGAACACACTTAATTGACAAGTTGAGTGGCGCCAACACCAAAAACGACTAAGTGTTGGGCGCATGAGACATCTCGATTTATAGGCGGATGAGTGGAGGGCGATGAGCTAGGCACACCACCAAGACCGACGAGCTAGCCGATGTGTTGGATTGTTGGGTTGGAGTGAGGATGGGTCGGCTGGACTAAGCCAAGCCCCCTCCCCACGTTTGAACAAGCATATATATACACGAGAGGCATGAACCAAAAGGACCATTGAAGAACCGAACTCACAAATGAAACGCAAAAGTGTTTGGGTATAGTGAGGAAGGGCGAGCCAAGCCGAACGGGTATGAGTCCGCAGATCGGACGAAGATAACATAACAACAGTGCGGACAAGGGCGAGGGTGACCACAGGTTGGGCGGGTTTCCCTGTCGCTAAGTTCGGGTGACACGGTATAGTGTGGCCGCAGTAGGGTGGGCCTACACGCGGGTAATTTGCCACAACGCGAAACAGAGCAGGGGTACCGAGAGGGGAGTCTACAGGTTTTGGGCAAGGTGGGTAGGCTGCGGTAGTGCCGACAATTCAGACCTGCGATATATGCGACGAGAGTGCCAGGTGGAAACGAGTATAGCGACAAGCTGTGGTCGGGTTGTGTAGCAGGGCGATCAACCGGGCAGCTCGCCCATTTTGTATTGTAACTTATAAAACTAGCTGAGTTTAATCTCCCGGGAAATTGTAAAATCTACATAAATATTACATACTTGATATTTACATGTTTGTGTGTCTTGTGCGTTTATAAATGTTGTGAATGTTGTTTAAGTTATTCCGCACTTAAACTGAATAAAAATATGAAAAATGAATGTAATAGGCGTAGTCCGGAAAATGGTAATGAAACTAATGTGTTGAAGCATTTAGCCGGTGCCACATGTAGCTCAATTCGGGAAAAAAGAATTGGGGCCGTGATAGATGGTATCAAAGGTTTTTTGACAACAAAATGCAAAGACCAAGTATGTATGCAGTCCAGAATTTTGGAAAAGAAATCTTGGATACATAGTTTGGGGTTTCTTGACTTGGAAGTTCATGGCAAAACTATCTAAGTGTTGGTGGACATAGGTGCCACACACAACTTCATGACGACAAGATTGGCGAAAGAAGTCGGGCTGTAGATTGTTCCATCTAATATGGAAGTCAAGGTAGTGAACTCGAAGGCTAGAGTGTCGGGATTGGCAGATGAAGTGCCAATTCGAATTGGACACTGGCTGGGTCGATTGGACTTCACCGTGATGGAGATGAATGACTTTGACATGATATTGGGGCAGGATTTTCTGAAGGGCAATAAGGTGATTATTGTCCCGTTTTGCGATGAGGTTATGTTGATTGGAGGCTCACAAACTTAGACTTTGCCTACTCATAAGCAAAGGAAGGAAGTTAGGGTGCAACATGTTTCTGCACTCATCTTGAAGAAAGCAATGCGAGAGTTAGATGTGGAGACATATGCGACAGTCATCAAGGGAGTTGATAGCAATGATGGAGTGGGGACGCCTATTCCAGCTGAGATTTCCGATGTATTGGAAAAATATGCAGATTTGATGCCTGATGAGCTATCAAAAGCACTTCCACCGAGGCATGCAGTGGACCATAGCATTGAGCTAGAGCCAGGGAAGCAACCTCCAACGAAAGCTCCTTATCGATTATTAAGGACGGAATTGGAGGAATTAAAACGACAGTTGAAGGATTTCGCTAATGCAGGTTTCATAAGACCTTCAAGGTCCCCATATGAAGCTCCAATATTGTTCCAATGGAAGAAAGGTACGAATGAGCTATGAATGTGTTGTGATTATCGTGCTCTTAACAAGAAAACGATAAAGAACATGTATCCTTTGCCATTAGCCGCGGATTGCTTCGACAAGCTTGCAGAGGCTCGAGTGTTTTCCAAGCTAGACTTGAGGCATGGGTACTATCAGGTGCGAATAGTGGAAGGGGATGAGAAGAAAACTACAATTGTGACAAGGTATGGAAGTTTTGAGTTCCTTGTTATGCCTTTCGGGTTGTGTAACACTCCTGCTACGTTTTGCACTTTGATGAACGATGTACTGCGCCCATATTTTGATTCGTTCATAGTAGTATACTTGGAAGATATCATGATATATAGTGATAACATGGAGGATCATAAGAAACACTTGGATTTGGTGTTTGAGGCATTGAAGAAGAGTCAGTTGTACTTGAAGAAGTCGAAGTATATGTTTGCCCAGACTGAGATTCTGTTCCTTGGACACATTCTGGGACAAGGGCACATACGGATGGAGCCAAGCAGAGTGAAGGCGATAGAGGATTGGGCTGAACCGAAGAATGTCCATGATATGAGGGTGTTTTTGGGGATGACCAACTACTAGCGGAAGTTTGTAGAAGGATAATCCGAAGTGACATTGCCACTGATAGACCTTTTGAAGAAGGTTAAGCAATGGAATTGGATGGAGAAGCGTCATACAAAATTTCAAGACTTGAAGAAGAATATAGTTACAACACTGGTATTGAAGTTACCTGACCTCGAGAGACCATTTGAGATACACACAAATGCTTCAGGTTTTGCAATAGGAGGAGTTCTTATGCAAGATGGACATCCGGTGGTGTATGAGAGTCGGAAGTTGTAGGATAGGGAACAACGATATCTAATTCATGAGAAGGAGATGACTGCGATCATCCACTGTTTACAAGTATGGAGACATTATTTGATTAGGAAGCCTTTTATTGTCAAGACTAACAACGTTGCAGCGAGTTATTTTGCATCACAACCGAAGTTGTCAATGAAGCAAGCTTGTTGGCAAGACCCCTTGGCAGAGTTTGACATGACTATTGAGTATAGACCGAGTAGACTCAATGAAGTTGCAGATGCCCTCAGCAGGAAGGGACAATTAGCCGCACTTGAGGAGGAAGAAGACCAGGCAACATGAAGTGTGAGTTGGGTACAGATGAATGATGAGATGAAGAATAGACTTCGAGCGAGCATTGAGACAGATACTCAAGCACAAAGCATTGTGAAGCAGGTGAAGGAAGGAAAGACACAAAGGTTTTTTCTACGAGATGGACTCTTGTTCTTTGGGAATCGACTTTACATTCCAAAGTCATCGGGACTTAGGAGGCACCTCTTGAAGGAGTGCCATGATTCTCCATGGGCTGGCTACCTAGGGCATCATCATTCTTTGGCATTGTTGTAGAGAGGGTTATTTTGGGAGAAGATGCGGGAGGATGTAGAGGAGTATGTGCATACATGCATTATTTGTCAGCAGGACAAATCGGATAACTAAAGGCAGGGAGGATTGTTGCAGCCTTTACCAATTCCAGAGAGACCATGGATGAGTGTTTCGATGGACTTCATTACTTAGTTACCGCAGGTACATGGGTATAACGAGATTATGGTCGTGGTCGATCATTTTTCCAAGTATGCCGTCTTCATTCTGACGAAGATACCATGTGGAGCTGAGAAGACTACTGAGCTGGTCTTCAAACATGTTGTGAAGTATTGGGGAATGCCATTGAGTATTGTATCGTACCGAGATCCGTGTTTTATAGGCAGACTTTGGACCACTTTGTTCAAGTTGGTTGGGACAGAGTTGCTGCAGAGTTCGAGTTACTATCAGTGGACAGATGGGCATACTAAATGGATTAATGCATTGCTGGAGGACTACTTGAGGCATTATGTGACGATTGATCAGAAGAATTGGCCTGGACTCTTGGATGTGGCTCAGTTTAGCTACAATATGCAGAAGAGTTCAACAACTGGGTACAATCCATTTGAGTTGGTAAATGGACAGGTTCTAGTTGCTCCACACACAGTGTTATCAAGAGGTTTTATGAGTTCACATGCGAAGAGATTCATGACAACATGGGAGGAGACCTTGGAGTCAACACAGGTGCACTTGCACGAAGATGCAAGGAGGATGAAGAAATGGGCAGATAAGGACAGACGGGACGCACACTTCAGTGTTGGGGATATAGTTTTTCTTAGGATCACCAGAGATCAATTTAAGCCACTGAAAGGGCCATTTCGGGTAAAGAAGCGGGTTGGAGAAGTTGCATATGAGTTGGAGCTTCCGACCCACATGCGTTTGAAACATCCTATGTTCCATATGAGTTAGCTTAATAGATTTCGACTTGATGCACATCATCCAAATATGACAGAACCACCGAGGGGACCAACCATGATTGTGGACATGCCACACCTTGTTCTAGAGAATATTCTGGATCTTTGGACTATGGGTGTTGGGAGTACTACATGATGGGAGTTCTTTGTTAAATGGAAGAATTCACCGGAGGATAGTAGTTGGGAGACAAAGAATTCACTATTGAGATGGAAGAAGGAGATTGTTGAGTATGACGAAGGGTTGAGGAGAGTAGCTGGATTGCTGAGGACGACAATGAATTCTGGTGGGGGAGGATGTTAGGCCCCCGTGTCACCATCGCACTTGGGCAAGTCAGGTGCCCACACCGGGTGCGCTTAACCAACGAGTTGGCGAATGAGTTGTCGAGGCACATTTGATCAACGAGCTGGGCGGGCGCGGACACAACCGGGCGCACTTTGCTGACGAACCGTGGAGACGCGTTTAGTCGATGAGCTGGGGTGAACACATTTAACAGACGAGTTGAGGGGTGCCAACACCAAAAAAATACCAAGTGTTGGTCGCACGAGACATCTCAGTTTATAGGCAGATTAGTGGAGGGCAACGAGCTAGGTGCACCACCAAGACCGACGAGCTAACTGACGTTGGATTGTTGGGTTAGAGTGAGGATGGGTCAGATGGACTAAGCCAAGCCCCCTCCCCACATCTGAATGAGCATATATATACGCGAGAAGCATGAACCAAAAGGACCATCGAAGAACCAAACTTGTAAAGGAAACACAAAAGTGTTTGGGTATAGCGAGGAAGGGCGAATCGAGTCGAACTGGCATGAGCCCACGGGTCAGGAAAAGATAGCACAACAACAGCGTGGACAAGGACGAGGGCGACCGCAGGTTGGGCGGGTCTGCGCGTCACCAAGTTCGGGTGACACAACGCAGTGCGGTCGCGGTAGGGCGGGCCTGCACACCGATAGTTTGCCACAACACGAAATAGAGTAGGGGTGTCGAGAGGGGAGTATACAGAATTTGGGCATGGCGGGTAGGCCGTGGTAGTGCCAACAATTTAGAATTGTGGTATATGTAACAAGAGCTCCGGGTGGAAATGGGTATAGCAACGAGCTGTGGTCAAGTCGTGCCACAGGCCAACCAACCAAGCAACTCGCCCATTTTGTATTGTAACTTATAAAATCGGTCGAGTTTAATCTCCGGGGCAATTGTAAAATCTGCATAAATATTACATACTTGATATTTACATGTTTATGTGTCTTGTGCATTTCTGAATGTCGTGAATGTTGTTCAAGTTATTTCGCACTCAAACTGAATAAAAATATGACAGATGAATGTAATAGGCGTAGTCCGGAAAATGGTAAAGAAACTAATGTGTTGAAGCATTTAGCTGGTGCTGCACGTAGCTCAATTCGGGAAAAAAGAATTTGGGCCGTGACAGGTGGGGAGGCAGCTGCTTGCAACTGCCTCCCCACCCACTCAAAGGCCCAACCCGCCCAAGAGTGGTAGGGCCGATTATTCCCGCAATCAGCCCTGCCACTCCTAGGTAGGCTTTTTTGGGTTTTTATTTTTTATTTTTTAACTTAAAAAAATAATTTAAATGTTTTTTTTTGGTTAACTTTCAATTTTTTTTCTTTAAATTATATGTTTTTTTGAAACATATATATATATATATATATATATATATATATATATATATATATATATATATATATTTATTTATTTATTTATTTATTTTTTTGTCATTTTTTTTTATTTTATTTTTATGTTTTATTACCAACATGAAAATCACCAACATTTAAAAAAAAATGTACACTTTTTACATCAAAAAATTTAAAGTGTAAAAAATAAGTCCTCTAAATAAAAACGGTTGATGTTGCATCAACACTTATCAAAATCAAGATGAAAACGACTTACATTTAAAAAAAAATGTTCATACTTGATAAAAAAAATAAAAATTTAAAGTGTCAATGCTACATCAACACTTTTCTAAAAAATGTGTTGATGCTGCATCAACATTTTTCAAAATCAGCGTGAAAATCACTAACATTTAAAAAAATGTTCATACTTGATGCATAAGAAAATTTAAAGTGCCAAAAATATGCTCCAAAAAAAGGTGTATTCTGAATCAACACTTTTCAAAATCGGGTGATTTTTTGCTACCTCAAAAAAATGGTACTAGGTAAATTGGTAAGTATGTTTTGGCTGCTAATCTATTTCAACCTTGATTTGCATAAAAAAGGCAATTTGTACTATGCTTTAGATGAATTCAAAGAAAGTTAAGGGCTCCATACCTTGTTTTTTTCTTTTTAGACGCTTGGTGTTGATGAATGGCATGATTGCAAGTGCTTTCAAAGATCGGGTTGATACTTCTTGTTGTGTACAATTCATCCTATAACGGTCTACATGCGATATTGTAGCTTCTTAGGACTTCTTCAACAATCTTGAAGGGTGCTTATGGAGTTGTGGAGTTTTTGGAAAATAAAGTTCCCTCAAAGATCTACTTATGTGCTTAAAAAGTTGTGTTTATAGGGCCTTTGTAGCTTGCTACAAGAATGTGTAGTTTTATGTATTAGGCACATAAACCTTTCAAGCTAAGTCAAAAATCTTCTTAAGTGATGCAAGTGACTTGATAATTAAAAGAGATGAAGGAAATGCGGATGGAGAAGGTTTTGAGTCTGAATGTGATGAGAAAGTGAAGGAAATAGGCTGCTACAAGGTGGAATAGGGCGAACAGAGGGAGAGGAGCAGATTTGTGAAGTTTTCACATGGAAAGGATAATTATTAGGACCCTATTGGTGCTCTTATTTGGACAAGATACTCAAAAACTTAGATTTGTAGCTTTCTCAGAGACAAGTCTTCCCTATAGCAGTTTTGGACTTTCATGTAGCATTTTAGGAATGTTGTAGAAAACCTATGAAAAGTGGGGAATATGAAATGGATGATGTTGAGAATGATGCAAGGGAATGGAAAATGGTACAGGGATACTAACTCAGCCAACCTTGACAAAATATGTGTTGATGACTTGAAATGGGTGACAAACTATCCTTTTTGGTTAACCTAATTGATGTTTCTCCTTTTGTTGTAGGGGAAAATGTTCCTACACAAAAATCAATTTGAGTGATCAATATGTTTTTTCTTTTTTCTTTTATATTTTTCTTTCCTTCTTTTTTCTCTGGGCTTAATTACTACCTCATAGAGGTTTTCAGCTAGGGAACCTGCTTTAGATGCCTCATAAGAGGTTTTCACATGGAGCTTTATTCTTATGTTTGTTTTTTCAAACTCAAAGATTGCCTCATGGAGGTTTTCATCCAATGAGACTATCTCAAGTGCCTCAAAGGAGGTTTGCACTTGAGATTTTATTAGTATTTCATTTATTTATTTATTTATTTACTTATTTATTTTATTTTATTTTTTATCAAGAGATGGATGGATTCAGTGCATCAGTTCTCTCAATCACATTCATTTCCTTCCTTGTTGAAACTATAAATTCATCCATGGTAAGGGGCTTCCTGTTATATTCTAGTCTGTAACCATTCACTAACAATGGGATATGTTCCTCATCTATGGTTTTGATCCTGACAGAGCCATTGTCATAACATTTTTCCACCAAGTAAGGTCCCAACCATCTAGTCATGAGCTTGCCTTTGAAGTCCTTAATAAACCTAGAATCATATAAGAGAGCCCAATAACCCTCTTGGAAGGTTTTGTTTCTGATGTATCTATTATGCCAGATTTTTTGTTGTACTTGGACTACTTCAGTATGCAACAAGGCTTGCATCATGTACTCATCCAAGGTATTTAGTTTTTGTATCCTTTTAGTTTGTGCTTTGGGCAAATCCATATCTAGCTTATATGCCATCCTCAAAGTGTAGTATTCAAAATCAATTGGAAACAAAGTCTTCTTTCCATAAACTAGCTCGTCGAGGGTGAAACCAAAGGTGGTTTTCTAAGTAGTATTGTAGGCCTAAGAGGCCTCAACAAGCCTTTCTTTCCATTATTTCTTGTTGTCACTAATTAACTTAGTAAGAGTGTTCACTAATGCTATTTTAGTAACCTCTACCTTCCCATTAGCTTAGGGGTAATAGGGAGGGGACTTCCGATGGTGAATGTGATGTTGCTTTATTCTTCCCTTAATTAGGTTGGAAGTAATTTGTGTTGGAAATATAAATAGGTTCGGTCTTCATACTTGTTATTATCCTTATCAATGTGTATTTCATGTAGACGCAAAAATAAAAAGAAGAAAAAGAAATGTTATTATTTTTCTAGTCAAAGCATGTTCTTCATGCTTGTTAGGGTTTATTGAGTCAAAAGAAAACTTGTCCTCAGTCAAAGTCCCATTTGGACTATTTGTAGGAAAAATAAAAATTTATTTTGAGTCAAAAGAGTCAATTATGTCACCACAAGACTAAGTCAGCCCTCTAGATGGACAAGTTGGCCAGCCCATAAGTTGTGTCTCTTCATATGGTCGAACACCTATATATTGGGAAGTGTGCTCCACATTTTGGCAACAAATTTGATTTGTGTGCAATCAAGAAGAAGAAAATCAGTGAAGTCAAGGAGATAGAAGGAGGTCAAAAGAAATAAAAGATGAAGAATTTTTTTCCTTAGTTCTACGAATTTTTTTGAGGTATTGTAGGCCCGAAATTTCAGGGGCCAAAATTTCAAGGACCGAAAAAGTAGGAGCAGAAATTTCAAGGGATGGCCATATTTCAAATGTTTGACTAGAGTTTACTTTGACTTGATGGAGAAACTTTGAAGGAGGGATGACTTGGGCATATGTCGCAGTTTTTATCTTGGATTTCGCACTTTGATATGATTCTATAAGAAGAGAAGTTGGTTGGGTTTTCCCCCTTGTGGGGTTCTGCCCTGATTTGGAGCCTACATCTTTGTGTTTATTGTCTTTTGTGATCTTCATGTTTTATGTTTTTTTGGTAATTGTTTGATGAAGAGAACATAATAAATAGAAATAAGAAGCCAACAAAATTCACATTCCGTTATCATGACAAAGAAATTAACCCTAATATACCAGCATCTTAATTTCACAACAAATTGGGTGCCTTGTTTTGTCACTAACTCTCTTGGAAAACCGAACTTGTAGAAAATATTATCTCTTAAGAACTGAACTACCTTTTTCTCCATGGTTTCCTTCACTACTTTTACTTCAACGCATTTAGTTAAGTAATCAATGCATACAATAATGTAATTTTTGTGTCTATATGGGGGGTCAATAGGACCAATGAATCCCATGCCTAATTTCTCAAATGACTTAAAAGACACTTGAGTTTGAATGGGTATTTCATCCTTCCTCATAGGCTTCCCCATTATCTAGCACTCTTCACATTGTGCAGTGTATATTTTGGCATCTTTATGGAGAGTTGGCCAAAGGTACCTTACTTGGAGGATCTTGTAGGTTTTCCTTCTTACAACAAATTTACCTCCAAAAGGTCTATCATGACAAACCTAGAGCGTAACGAGAACTCATCTTCCCTCAAACATCTTCTTAAAACCTGATTAAGTCCCAACTTGAATATGTTTATACAATCCAAGTATAGGAGGCACATTTTCTAATGATCTTGTGTTTCTCCCTTGAAGACAAGTGAGGAGGGACTTGGCTAGTGGTTGGATAGTTGGAAATGTTAAAAACTAGGGAGAGATAAATGAGATGTCAAAAATATTCTCATATGGAAGTTGATCATCAATGATCCATTCATCTACAAAAAAGGTTTATCTCAACAAGAAATCTGCAACAACATTTTCTTTCCCTGGTTTGTCAACAATGGTTAAATCAAACTATTGTAAAAATAATAGCCACCTGATTATCCTAACATTTACATCTAGTATTTTTTTTATCAAATATTTAATCATTGCATGATCAATATGTACAAATACTTGGTAACTAATAATATAGTGTCCAAACTTATTCAAAGAATGTACAACAATGAGGAATTATTTTTTAGTTACAATATAATTCAATTTAGCCTTTGAAAACTTCTTACTAATGAAGTAGATTGCATAAGGAATTTCACCCTCAAATTGACCTAAAGCTACTCCAAATGTCTCGTCTGATGCATATGTGTGAATGTGAAATGGAAGGGTCCAATTAGGACCTATAAGAATAGGTGTTGTCATTAATTTTTCCTTTATGCTCTAAAATGCTTCTTGACATGGGTATGTCAAACAAAACTCAACAACTTTGGTTTGCAAGGAAAATAAAGGAGATACAATTTTACTGAAATCCTTTATAAACCTCCTATAATGTCCTGCAAGGCCTAAGAAGATTCTGGCATCTCTTTGTTTTTGAGGTACATGAAGGTGTTTGATAATTGTTGCCTTATTAGGATCCACTTTAATCCATTCCGAGGAGAGGAAATGTCCTATAACAAATTCCTCAATCCTCAAGAATATGCATTTTTCATGGCTTAGGGAGAGGTTCATCTCCCGACATCTTTGTGACACCTTGCTAAGATTGGAGAGAGCTTCTTAAAAGTCATTCCCATATAGTGTGAAGTCATCCATATAGATTTATACTGAATCATGTACAAGATCAGAAAAGATGTTAAGTATAGCCCTTTGGAAAGTGGCAGGCACATTACATAAACCAAATGGGAGGACCTTATAAGAAAAAGTACCCCAATTACAAGTGAAAGTGGTATTATATTGATCTTAAGGATTGATTTGGATATGATTATATCCACTAAACCCATCCAAGAAGGAAAAAAAAAAGAAATTCCCAGCAAGTACATCAAGGACTTTGTCAATGAAAGGAAAGGGTAAGTGATATTTCCTTGTGGCTTTATTAAGTTCGTTGTAATTGACACAAATTCTCATTTTCCATTCTTTTTGCGAACAATAACCAAAGGAAATACTCATTCACTATCATAAATTGGATAGATGAATTGTACATCAAGAATCTATGCAATTCTTCCATGACAACGTCTTTTAAAGCAAGGTTCATTCGCCTTTGAGATTGTCTAATGGGCTTCTGTATATGTGATGGGTGCATACATATGGATGTATACCCTTCATACCCTTGTAATCCCATGCAAATTCACTAATGTGTTTCCTCAAAAAAGTGAGCAATTGGTCCTTTTGATCAATTGAAATGAGGAGCTTATTTTTAACAGTTTGGAGGGGATGATTTTCACCATTTTTATGTTGTTCTAATAAGGATCAACAAATAATGATTATGCCCATCGAATTTCCTTGGAACAACTAGGCTATCATAGGGATAAATCCTCTTTCAACCCATCATTTTTCATAACTGTAAGACACTAATTTTGCAAAACATGGTTAATTAAGTCATCTTCATCAACATGCTTGTTTCCGAGGGTTGTTTCTATGGTATACACAAAATAGGGTGATGAGAGGTGAAAGCCCTATTCAGTCTTCTACTCTTGTAGGAAAATCATCTTCAATGAGAGGTTGTGTTGGGGGATCTAGTATAAGTTTTTTTCAAGACTACATATTAGTAATTGTCATGTTTCTAGCCCTACAACTAATATATGCATCAAAAGTACCAAACCAAGGTCTCCCTAGAATGATTAGATTGTTGAGAAATGGCAACAATAAATTCTAGTTTAATTTGTCCTTGAACTAAACTGTGAATTAAATTCAAATTATATTCTCATAGCAACTTAAAATTAGTTAATTAAGTTTATTAAACTTACTTAACTTAGGAAATTTGAGTTAGAAGTATTTTTGTCATCATGTGTAGGTTCTCCCTACTTTGTAGGAGTCCATTGTGAGTTGTAAAATAGAAGACTCAGTTTCATGAGTCAGTTCAGTTAAATCAGTTCTCAAATTGATTGAGAGAACTAATAGTGAGCTAACAGTTAGTGGTGTCACTAATGAACTTCACCAGTGCTACTCTAGTTAACTAAATATTTACTCATCAAAAAATCATGCATGTTGATTATGAGAAACACCTAGTTGAGATTAGAGTGCAGGGAAAATGTACTATTTGTTTTAGATTTTTTTCAGTTGCACTGATAGTGCATGCATTCAGGAACTGATCCTTGAGGGATTACACAATTTTTAGAGGCTTTATTTTCCTTTAAATACAATCTATCCTCCATAGGAATTATGCATTGGAATAGAGACTTGGAGAGCTTGTGAAGAGGTTAAGATTTGGCCTTGAGATTTCTTATGAGTTTGAGATTGAATTTGCTGAGTGTTGGGATTGTTCTAGAGAGAACAAACGTTGTAATTTCATCTTGATTTTCTAGATTAATACAAAACAGGTAGTGGGGTTTTGAGCTATGGATTTCCCCAGATATTTATTTTTTTATGTGCCTTTGCTTATCTTCCTCTATTGATTATTATTTGCTCGATGTTTATGGGATTCCACTGTAAATAGTAGAAGTAGATTTTTGTCTCTTACTATAGAAAATTGCATTAGCTTGTGAATCTACATGATTTTCTACATGGTATCATAGCTAAGAACAATATACTAGAGGAGATTTTGAATTTTTCAGTTTCTGGGTTATAGGTGAAAGTTGAATTTGTAATACATACTTCAGGCTTGACAGGTGGCATTCCATGGGTTGAGGTTTGAGTATGCCTTAGAAGGCAGCTCGAATTTCATAGCTTGGAGGGACAAGATGGAGGCTATGCTAGAGGTCAATGGCTTGAAGGAATTTGTTGAACAAGCACTTCCTAAGCCAAAAACTACTGATGCACATAACTTGGCTGAGTGGAAGAAGTGTTTGGCAAAGGAAAGGTGAATAATACTTGAGGGAGTTCGATATCATATTGTCTTGAGCCTCCATGGAAAGGAAACCCTGCATGCTATGTGGAAAACATTAAAAAAATTGTATCAGAATAACAGTGATCAAAGGAAGTTGACACTGAAGGATAAACTTCGTAAAATCAAGACAAAGAAAGGTGAGACGATCCTAAAGTACTTGACCAAGTTCACTCAATGTCAGGATGAAATTGGAAGTGTTGGAATCACGGTTGCTGAGGAGGATATGTTGAGCCTTTCTCTTATTGGACTCCCAAAGAGTTGGCATAGTTATTAGGACTTTGTCAATGGTCGGTAGAAGCTACTAGATTGGGAACGAATATGGTCAGACTTGATGCAGGATGAGATCAGGATGAAAACCAGGGATGGCTCTTCATCAAATACTGATGATGAAGAGAGCTATTCCTTAGCGATTAAGGCAAGGAAGGGGAAAGGTAAACTTTCCCATTCCAAATCAGATTCTTACGATGGGGTAAGAAGAAGGACATGGCAAAAGTTAAATTCTTTCATTGTCACAAGATGGTTCACTTTGCTACAAATTTTCCATTGAAGAAGTCCAAGGAGAAGTCCTTAAGAGGAGCAGTGGGTGAGGCATTGGCCTCCCAATTCAAATTAGACTTTTCCCTCGTTGCATGCATGGTGTATTCAATGATGGGAAGTGTTTGGTACTTAGAAAATGGAGCTTCATTCCACATGACTGGAGACAAAGAGTTATTCGTTGAATTGGAGGAGAAAGATCTCAAGATGCATATCGAGATGGTTGATGATGGTAAGTATAGTGTTACTGGTGTGGGCACTAGTACTTTTTAGAGGGAGCATTCTAATCCACTCACCTTGAAGAATGTTATGCATGTACCCGGACTGACGAAGAACTTGGTATCCATTTCCATGCTTGAGGATAGAGGCTTTTATGTGATGTTTTCGAAAGGAAAGGTGTTTCTTCGACACATAGCCACGGGTCAAGTAAAGAAGATAGGGATTCGAGTTCAGAATATCTATAAGATAGAGGTAGAGGATTGTGTTGCTTTGAGTTCAAAAGTGGAAAAGATGTTGAGCCGAGACATTGGTGAGTTGTGGCATAGGTGATTGGGTCACTTGCATCATAGGGCTTTGAAGATATTACAGAAAATCTATATCAGTCTTCCCAAAGGTATGCTTGAGCAAGTTGATACATGCAAGGGTTGTAGTTTGGGAAAATACACCAAGTATTCCTTTGGAGACAAACACAATCGAGCCTAGTCTATTTTGGAGAGATTCCATTAAGATGTGTGTGGACCATTCTCGACAGCATGCACAACCAAAATCAGGTATTATGTTATATTTTTTGATGATTACTCTTGTAAATGATGGGTATTTTTTATGCAGAAAAGGATCAAACTTTCACAAAGTTTTGTGAGTTCAAAGCATTAGTAGAGAAAGAGTCTAGCAAGAAGGTTAAAGATCTATGAAGTGATAACGGTGGTGAGTATGTCTCTAATGAGTTTAATAACTTCTGTGCAGTGGAAGGTATTAAACGAGAATTGACGACACCCCATAACCCTCAACAAAATGGGGTTTCCGAGAGAAAGAATAGGAGCATAATAGGGGCAACAAAGGGCGATGTTGAATTATCAGGGCATACCACTACACTTGTGGGCTGAGGCATGCAACACAATGATTTATGTTCAAAACCGTAGCCCACATCGTATACTTGAGATGAAGACACAAGAGGAGGCTTATTCCAATAAGAGGCCAGAAGTTGGTCACTTCAGGATTTTTGGGTCATCGGTTTATTGCCATGTGACCAAAGATGCACGGAAGAAGTTTGAGCCAACAACAGAGTTGGGGAAATTTGTGGGGTACACTGATACACCCCACAACTATCGTGTGTACATGCCTACCAGTCGGATGACTATGGTTTGTAGGGATATCAGGTTCGATGAGGAGAAGGCCATGAGAGTATCCCTCGAGAGGGAGCTTGAACTACATGTGGATGAGAAACTTTTAGCTCCTAAGGTTGAGGGACCTCAAATTGATGTGGAGAAGCCACATGTATAGGTTCAAAGAGTGGATACATCCACTCAGGTAGAGTCTTCTAGATAGGGAAGAAAGCGCACTAGAGAGGCTGAAATATTGTTGGATGATGCATGGGAGAATGTGGGAGCACCCTCTTCTCAGCGCAGACAGAGGAGGTCACCAGAGAGGTACACTAGATACATGGCACTTATGGGTGCATGTGTTGTGACATAGCCATCTTCCTTTCAGGAAGCAATGCATCGGCCAGTTTGGGTTGATGCAATGGTGGAGGAGTATGACTCCATAGTTCAAAATAGTGTTTGGGATGTGGTCTTGAGACCAGAGGACAAGTTAGTTGTGAGCTCCCATTGGATTTACAAGGTAAAGAAAGCTACAAATGGTACTGTGGAGAAGCATAAGGCCATATTTGTGGCCCGTGGCTTTTTGCAAGTAGAGGGGATTGACTATGATGAGACCTTTGCTCATGTTGCAAGGTACTCATCAATCAGCTCTATTTTTTCACTATCAACACAAATGGGTTGAAAGATTCATCAGATGGATTTGAAGACTGCATTCCTCAATGGCATGATTGAGGAAGAGGTGTACATATAGTATCCTGAAGGTTTTGAAACCTTTGACCGTGAGTCACATGTGTGTCAACTCAAGAGAGCGTTGTATGGGCTGAAGAAAGCACCCCATGCTTGGTACACCAGGATAGATAGCTACTTCACTAGGTTGGGCCTCATGAAGAGTGAAGCGGATGTGAACCTGTATCACATAGTGGTGGAAGGTAAGTTGTTGATCATTGTACTTTATGTAGATGATATTATATTGATAGGTGATGAGAAGCTCATTAAATCTTTCAAGGAAGACCTTGCAAGAGAGTTTGAGATGAAGGACATGGGGCTCATGCATTACTTTCTTGGCATGGAGGTATGTTAGGGAGAAGGGGAGTTTTTTGTATCTCAGGGCAAGTATGCCAACGAGATACTCAAGAGATTCTGCATGGAGAGCAGTAAGCCCATGGAGACTCCTCTAGCTACTAACTGGAGGAAGGAGGATGCTACTTCAAGAGAAGTAGTGGAAGCTACTGTTTAGAGGAAGAGAAGTAGTGGAAGCTACTGTTTACAGGAAGCTTGAGGGTTCACTCATGTACTTTGTGAACACACAACTAGATATGTGCTATGCAGTTAACCAGCTTAGTCAAGTGATGGTTAGGCCTACCAAGTTGTATTGGAAGGCGACAAAGCATGTATTGAGATACTCAAAGGCACTACTTAGTTTGGGTTATGGTACAAACGAACAGAGGGAGTGAAGCTTCAAGGCTTCACCGATGCAGATTGAGCAGGGAGTCCATCCAACAGGAAGAGCACATCAGGAGGGATATTTAGTATTGGGTCAATGACAGTTTCTTGGTACAATAAGAAACAAATATCAATTGCGCTCAATTCAGCATAGGCAAAGTACATGGCTACAATTCAGGCAACATGTGAGGTTATCTGGATGAGGAAGATCTTGGTTGGTTTGTTTGGTCAATAGATGGATCTGATAGTGATTTATTGTGATAACCAAAGTTGTATCAAAATCTCTGAAAATCTAGTCTTTCATGGTCGGTCCAATCATATTGATATCAGGTATCATCATCTCAGAGATTGTGTATTGAGGCGGATCATGTTGTTATATTACATTCCCATGGAGGAGCAAGATGTTGACATCTTGACAAAGGCATTTTCAATATGAAAATTCGAGTTTCACAGAGAAATGATCAGGGTATTTGATAATCCCTTTCTTGTTGAGAGGGAGTGTTGATAAATGGCAACAAGAAATTCCAGTTTAATTTGTGTTCGAATTAAACTGGGAATTAAATTCGAATTCTATTCTCATAGAAACTTAAAATTCATTAATTAAGTTTATTAAACTTACTTAACTTAGGAAATTCGAGTTGGAAGTCTTTTTGTTATCATGCGTATGTTCTCCCTACTTTGTAGGAACCAATGTGAGTTAAATGTGATTTGTAAAATAGAAGACTCAGTTTCATGAGCTAGTTTAGTTAAATTAGTTCTCAAACTGATTGAGAGAACTAATAGTAAGTTAATAGTCAGTGATTTCACTAATGAACTCCACGAGTGCTACTATAGTTAACTGAATATTTACTCATCAGAAACTCATGCATGTTGATTCTAAGAAAGACCCAATTGAGACTAGAGTGCAGGGACAATGTACTATTTGTTTTAGATTTTTCTGAGTTTCACTGATAATACATGCATTCAGGAACTGACCCTTTAGGGATTGCACAATTTTTAGAGGCTTTATTTCCCTTTAAATACAATCTATCCTCCATAGGAATTACGTATTGGAATAGAGACTTGGAGAGCTTGTGAAGAGGCTAAGCTTTGGCCTTGAGCTTTCTTATGAGTTGGAGATTGAATTTGCTGAGTTCTGGGATTGTTCTATTGTAATTTCATCTTGATTTTCCAGATTAATACAAAGAAAATAGTGGGGTTTTGAGCTGTGGCTTTCCCCGGATATTTATTGTGTTATGTGCCTTTGATTCTCTTCCTCTATTGATTATTGTTTGCTTGATGTTTATGGGCTTCCCCTGTAAAGAGTAGAAGTAGATTCTTGTCTCTTGCTTTAGAAAATTGCATTAGCTTGTGAATCTAAAAGATTTTCTACACAGATAACCATTGAAATTGGCTTTAGGTTGGAGGACAAGGAAGTATGCGGGATATTTCTAGGATTCTATGGAGACCATTACATCTTTGATTATTCTGTCTGGCTCTACTGTGGCTATGTCAACAAGTTGTAGCATAATAGTGGTCTTTATCAAGGATTTTTGGAGGTCAAGCTTAAACATCATTTCCCTGGTCATGACAGTGATTGTAGTTCTCAGATCAGTGAGAGCATTTGGAACTGCAATATTGTTTATATGCACATCTACCACTAGAATTCCAGGATCTAAATACTTAGGGATGACTACTCACCCAAGCATCAATTTAAATAGCTTCCTAATAACATTGATGGTAGGGGAATCCCTTCTCTTCCTTCCAGACCCTCTAACACATTATTATTTGATGAATTTATTATAAATGGGAACATCCTTGATGACTTGTAGGAGAGGTATGTTTACACATATTTTTCAATTCTCCCAGAACTTCAACTTCTTATAGCGTGTGTGTTTTTTGGGTTGCCAACCTTTCAGGATAGGGAGGTTTTTGGTGAATGATCAGAGGCACAAGATCCTCCTTCTCTTTATCAATATCTTCATTAGGAGAAGGTGGAGGGACAATTGGGAGAACCTTCCCTGACATAAAGTTAATTTCTCCATTGTAAATGAGTTGAGTCTACTTATTATTAGGATTGGGATTTGGTTGAGTAGGCATTTGGGGTTGTTTTGGTGGAAAAATATAGGGTAATTGTTGTTGTTGGGGAAGATGCATCAAATCAGGCGTTTGGAACACCTAAGGTCTCCATCCTTGTGATGGATTACCCCAATGAGAAGGCTAATTGAAATATGGCTAGAAGGGAGGAACAACAGGTTGAGGAAAATATGGCCAAGGATTGGGCATGGGCCAAGGTGAAGGGTTAGGAGGGAACCAAGGCTGATATTAAGCATTGTAATTATGATTGAAATGAGAATGGAAATGTATACCTTACTAAAGTTGTCTCAGTGCTCGTGGTATCTTTTGATTGATGAACCATAATTTTTCCATGCTTCCTTTCGTTCGTTCGTAAACAAATTTCAAACCTAGTAGAGATGGACACTTGTCAGTAGAATTATTTTCTTCACATGTAGAAACAAATTCTATAACATTCAAAGGAAATTCATTCCTAGTGTGTACCTTTGTGCACTGGGGGAAAAATGAATCCAATTCTTTTTATGCTTATTGTTTTCTCCTAATTTCAAAAGTATCCATCTGCATGGAAAAGGTGTGTAATATTTATGTTTTCTTGCCTTCTAACATTCCTCCTATTACATTTTTAGTAAGCACAAAGGAAGAAGAATGAATTACCAAATCCTTTTTATTCTACCTTTTTCCTTAGTGGCTCTAAAATGATTTTTAACAACGTACTTAATCTCATTATAGGTGAGTTGGTTGATATCTCCATTAGCCAATAAGTTGAGAGTTTCCATGAGATCTTCTTTGACACCCCTCAATAGTACAATCTTTAAGGAGTCTGGTCCCAGAGTGTAAATTGTCTGCCCCATTTGTAACTTAGTTGGAACCTTTCCTCATAACCCTCTAAAGACTCTTTTCCCCTTGAGTCATTCTCAAAATCACATCTCTAGTGTCCCTTTCTCTAAAATAATCTTGATACTTTTTGTTAAAAGATTGTTGCATTTTATCCCAAGCGGTGATACTATTACCTTCAAGGCTCATGAATCACTAGAGAGTTTCATCCTTCAAGGTGGAAGGGAAGAGTTTGAGCTTTTTCTCATTGTGGTGTAGTCATAAGTTTTTCACACAAAAAAAATCAAACATAAAGGTGTTACGATCTTCTATGATTAGGCCATAGAACTGTGGAAATACATTTGGGTTAATATTTTTCATTTTTACTTCTCCATTTGTCTCTCTAATGGGGAATAAAAACACTTATGGTTGTATTTCTTCAACCATAGCAGTTATGGGGCTTGAAGGATTTTCTCCTCCTGCAAGCTCCTCAAATATCCTTGCTTTTGCCCTCAAAAGTCCCTATGGATAGGCTAAGAGACTCACAATCAACTGAAAAGGGTTACCTGCTAGTAAATTTGAAGTTTACCACTATTTTATGTTGTTTCAATTACTTTAGCCCAATTCAATTCTTCAATTAGCAATATTTCAACTATAATTAATAGTTCCAATCATAAATAGTAATTTAAGCTAGAATTTTAAATGAAATGACAATAGGAGACAATCAACACATCAACAAGAGACACTGATTTGGTCAAAGAACAGGGAAAAACCCCACAAGGGGGGGAACCCTTTGAAATTATTCTTCTATTAGATTGTCATAGAATGTTCAAAAAAGCGTATAATGAGGCAATACAAAAATGTTCATCGAAATCCACCAAAAAATATCCAAAAATATAATCCCAACAATAATACTGATCAGAGTTAACTATTCTAGTTTGTGGTCAACTATGGTTACTTGTAAAAATGAAGCCATAAGTCTTGGCCGCATGGAGAAAGTGTTCATGCATGCGGCTAAAGCATTTCGACCACACGAACAGGCCTATATGCATGCAACTACAACCAAAAAATTCCTATGTACCCTTGCGGTTGAAAACTAGAACCCTAATCCACACGTGCAAACTTCCGACCCTGCAATTTCATACTTGTATGAACCAAATTCCGCAAACCCACTTCAAACCTGTGTGAATGAATCCAAATAAGAGAGAAGAAGAAGATTATTCATGATGGTGTCCAAATGAGGGTCACTTGACTTGTATTTATAGGCTTCCAAAGGTTTCCAATTTCCTTTTAAGCCTAACCTATCCTTTTGTGCACATGTGGGCTTCACTTCAAAAATACACTTTCCCTCGTCCAAATCAAGTGCTTCAAAAGTCAAAATTGGTCCTCTTAGAGAGAGGAATCTAGTCCCATGATTGGCATTTGTCATTGAGCTGCCAAATTAGAAATACCTCTTAGTTAGGGAGAAATTCCAACTGCATCATCTAATCATCATAAGTATCATGTCATCAAATCATGTCCCATCTCTGCTCAACTCTATATGTTGAATCATTCTCGAATCTAAAGAAGAAGAAGGGAGCTTCAACTACCACCCTATTTGGACAATGAAGGTCCTATGGGACACTCTCACCTCATGTCTATGATAGTGGGGAATTCCCAATGGGACACTCTCACCCTAAGTCATCTCATCGAGCAATAGGCGAGATACAACTTACCAAGAAAGGATCAAAACCATCTCATGATGCAATCAATGGTTGATATATCACTTGATATATAAGAGGTAAGGATCACATCCATCCTATTGCCTGCTGATCTTCCCAACAATGGCCCTCAAGCTTCATGTGGTATAACACTTGCATTATAATCTAATATTGGGTGAGATGCCGGACTTACCAAAGGTAAGGATCACACACCCCCAAGCCTGCTCAACTTGTTGGTCAGATGGGGAGGGACAATCCCAACAAGCCCGACTTGTGGGTATGATGCCAACTGGTGTATACTTTGCATATAAAAATATAGGGGGAGATACCCAACTTGTTAAAATGGACAAGGATCACACACACCCCATGGGTGACAAATAGGGGGGATACTCTATTGTCTAGAGATCCCTGAACACTCCATCCCCCCCTTGGGATCTCAATCAAGTGGGGAAGAGTTATGCTCATTGTTCCTAATCAGTGAATCTGGAGAGGTCACATCTATCATTCCAAGCTATTCTCTGAAGACCAAGAACTTCCCTTTCGACAAAGCCTTGGTGATAATATTTTCAATCTGCTCATCTGTCAATATGCAACGGAGTATAACAAATCCTCTCTGTAACATGTCTCGAATATAATGATATTTGATCTCTATATGCTTGCACTTTTTATGAAATACAATATTCTTTGCCAATCGAATCCCACTCTTGTTGTCGCAATATATCATTGTAGTGTCCATAGCCTACTCAAAAAGCTCCCCAGAGAGCTTCCTCAACCAAACCACTTCACAATTAGCCATGCTAGTAGAAATATACTCTACCTTGACAGTTCTCAAAGATACAAACTTATGTTTCTTGCTCATCCGAGATATCATGGAAGATCTAAGGCTAAAAAAAAATCTAGAATTGCTCTTCTTGTCAAAAATATTTCCTGCTCAGTTAACATCGGTATAGCCATGTAGTCAAACATCTCCGACATAATATCTTAGACCAAGGGTGATATTCCCATGAAAATATCTCAAAATATGTTTGGAAACAATCCAATGTGCATGGAGAGGCTCGATAATGAAATGAATTAACATGTTCATTGCATAGCATATGTCTAGACGAGTGTTCACTAAGAACACCAGAGCCCCAATCATTTATCTATACCCCAATGGATTCACCAAATCGGGTCCTGCAACTTCTCCACAAAGCTTCATGAAATTCATTTCCATCAATGTGGCTAAGGACTTGCATTTTGTCATTCCAAATATTTCCAATAACTTCACGACATATTTTCCTTGTGAAAGGAAGATCTCACCAGGCCTTTGGCACACCTCAAGGCCTACAAAGTTGTGCATGAGTCCAAGGTACTCCATCTCAAATTCCAAGGCTAGCTCCCTCTTACACTTGATCATCAAGGGCTTGCTACCTATAAAAATAGATAGTCGACATATAGAACCAAAACCAATGGCATACCTTGGACCACCTTCAAGTAGAGGTTGGGGTCAACATTGCTTCTTGTGAATCCAAGCTTCATCAGGTAACTATCAATGTGGACATACCATGTTCTGGGGGCTTGCTTCAAGCCATAAAATGGTTTCTCCAACTTGTAGATGTGTGTCTTTAGGTCTTCTACCTTAAATCCATATGGATGCTCAACATAAACTTATTCTTGTAACATGCCATGGAGGAATGATGTCTTTACATCTATATGATGAAGGGTCCATCCTTGAATTGCAACAAGGGAAACTATCAAACGAATGGTAGTATATCAATCCACAAGAGAAAACATATCATCATAATCTTCTCCCTCTTTCTAAGTTAATCCTCTTGCCACAAAATTTGCCTTATATTTCTAAATACTTCCATTGACTCCATGTTTGATCTTTAATAACCATTTTGAAGTCACGACATATATTCCCTTCGGTCTCGGCATAACATCCCATACATCATTCTTCATAATTGATTTGTACTCTTCGACAATATCATCCTTCCATACTTGTTATTTTACGACTTCTTCAAAGGTGGGAGGCTCAACTTGAATCATATTTCTCATTGCTACAACATATCCCTGGTAACTACATGATTTATTACTTTCTCTAAAATTCCTTCTAGCGGGAATGAGTCTCTCGACATCCTGTAATGTGTCACGAAGCCATAGTGGCCTCTTTCTAGCAGGGGGATCACATGGAGGCAGATCCAAGGGGTCCATGGTCTCCATGGGATCATTAACTGTTGAAATATGTAACTAGGTTCGGTCTTCAATATGACATATATAATTATGATTTTATGTATTTATTGTAAAGAGAAAAATAAATTTATTATTGTCATTCTTGAGACATGGGTTTCATGCTCAAGGGAAATCTAGTTTTAGGTAAAGAACCCATTGAGTGCTTTTAGGGCTTTTCCTTCAGTCTACCAATCAATTGAGTCGTTTTCATGTATGGAAGACCCTTTTGGACATGTTACATATTGCAAATAAAATTAATTTGAGTCAAAATTAGAGTCAAAGACCCTCCAAGACCTTGTCAATGGGAAAGCAACAAGTCTGCCTACATGAAAGATCATGTTGGACTCATGGAGGAAATTTGTACCCCTAATAAGCCTATATATAAGAAGGATATCAACCTCATTTGGACACACTCTCAATAAAGTTTGATATCCTCAAGATAGAAGCTAGAAAAGGATGAAAAAGAAGAAGAAAAACAAGATCAAGTTTTGGGCCTCTCTCACTCTCTCTTGTGTTAGGGTTTCTATAGTTGCTGGGAAAGTCAAAGTGTTGGAAAGTTGTTGGGCAAGTTGAAGTGTTGGAAACTTGTTGGGAAATTTGAAGTGTTGTATAGTTGTTGGGTTTGAAGTTTCAAAAGAAACTACTGGGGTCAAAGTTGCGAAAGAAACTATTGGGTCAAAGTTGCAGAAGAAACTATTAGGTCGAAGTTGCAGAAGAAATTGTTGGGTCAAAGTTGCTGAAGAAGCTGTTGGGGTCAAAATTGATGGAAAGAAAGATCACCAAGGAGAAAGGTTGAAGTGGTATTGGAGGGGTCTTTGTTAAGGGTCTTAGGTCTTGGAATTCTTCATTTGAAGATTCTATAAGAAAATAATAATTCTTGTGGGTTTTCCTATCAAGAGAAGAGGTTTTGGCCCTGGATGATCTCCTTCATCTTGTGTCCTCTTGTCTCATTGTTCTTTATGATTTGGTAGCTGTTTGATGATAATAACACTAAATATAATCAAGATAAATAAGAAGCTAATAAAGTTAAGTAAAAATACATCACAAGCAGTTATCAAAGTAAGATGAATCACCTAATCTAGCTGCCTGTTGATGCCCCGAAAATCGTTGTATCAACATTGGGGGATAACCAACCGGTCCGGACCTTAATACAACTCCTTTTCCATTTGGGATGGTGGCTCCGACTGGATATAATGGGACCAGTTTCCCAATAATGAATAAAAGGGGTGGATGAGTGATTGGTTATCTAATCTAATGATAGGTGAATAACTTAATCTATCAGCAAAATAAAAGAACTAATACTAATCCCGGGAACAATTATTCATTGCAAATGTAGCATTTGATGATATTTGTCTATCGATAGGCATACAGATGACTCTATCAAATAAACATAGATATTTATTCATTCAAATATTACTTTATTTAAATAGTTAAACAAAGTGATTAACACAATATTGCTACACTTATCATTTATATCATCGATGCATACATGATTAGAAGAAAAGCACACTGTACACATCCAATAGTGGAATGAATAAAGGATGCTGTTAAAACACACACACATATATATATATATATATATATATCCGATAATAGCAAGAGCGATCAAATGACAATTCATATAAAAAGAATGAGTTCAGACATAGATAATAGTACCATATGAGCTGCTAATCAATCCCAATATCAATCGTTATTTGAAATTCTTCTTCCAACGCAGACATACTTTCAAACAAAGACAGTAGTGCACATTCACATAAAAGCTTCTTTGTCAAAATCAGAATGATTGGTCCAGTTTTATAAAAGAATATCCCTGAAGTACAATAGTGTAACTTTAAGGTTTAAGTCATATACAAAACTTTACGACCCTTTCTAAATACATGAAAGGGTCTATAAATACTAAACTAAGCTAAATATCTATGAAAATAAAATCCTACTTAATTGGTATCAATTGATGATAAATATCTCCTTTGCAGCGATCTGGAAGTCGGCGACATGAATCATCATTCAGGCTGTTTGCCTTTAAACCTGAGCTAACTTATTGCAAGCATTGGCTCCACTTCGGGTGGTCTGTTGAGGCGAGAATTGAGTTGGGCGGCATAGGTGGCATCTTGAATATCGGGAATGACCCGATTTCATCTGTAAGGCATTTGAGGGCGGCTCTCTGGCTGTGCAGTTTGACTAAAAAGAACCAATAGGCGTCCCATGTCAAACTGTTAATTCCTGCGATTAACCTTCCATTTTTCTCTAGTTCCGGGTAACATGACTGCTCCAATATTTTAGCTGCTGTCAATTTGCCTGGAGTACATTGAGATATCATGTTAGAAAAGTAAAGAGTATTATTAACCAATTCAACCAAATTACTAGTGGTTGATTTGCATCTTGAAATTGCTCTTTCTGCCTTCATTAACTGAGACTGCCATTCTGTAAATAATATCTCTTTATGCGATTCTAAAATCCTTGGTAAATTAGCTGCCTGTCCCTGATCGGTATCTTTCCATTCAAGAAAATTGGTCAATGTTTCTTCGGCTTGATCCAAGTCTGTTCTAGCTTTTTCCAATTTCTCACTTATTGATGTAGTTAAATCGCATAATGGTTTCGCCTGGGCGATTTGTTGACATAAAAGCTTTATCTGATTTATCAATCCCTTGTTTATCTGTAATGCCTCTATTTTGAACTCATCTATCTGTGGAAGCTTCTTTGTTTTCTCTAGCTGGGATGATAACTGAGCAATTTGCTCGTCTTTTGACTTCAACATTTGTTCATTTGATGCTTTTAGCTGCGCCAATGCCTCCGATAGTTGTTTCTGCTTTTGAACTGCGCTGTCATCAATCCTCTGTTTCTCTTCCTGCAATTGTTTAGCCAATTGGTTCTTTATGCTCGAACTTGGTCAATTTGGCCTATTCGAGTGCATTATAGGCGACTTTGCGTGGATCAAATCGCCTACTAGGGAGAGTTGCCAGAGTTAATGATTTTATTTTTTCAGATTCTTTCTCTGCATGTTTGAAATCATGTAGAGTGTAGATACCACATCCCAGGGGAAAAGAGGGCCAGACCTGTTTCTTATTCTTCTTTAGAGTTTGTGTAACTCCATCAGAGATAATCTAATAGGCTATCTCCTTAGCTAGTAGTTTATCATGTATGTACAAAGGAAGAACGTGAGGTTTGGCTTGATTGCCGAAAATTCTGATATAAGTAAAATTTTCCTCCCCGAACCAACTTCCTATTGATGTCAAATCAATCCCTGCTTGGTAAGAAATCTTAGGGGCAGGCTTATTAAAGATAGAATGATGAATGGGCAACATGAAGCCATTGCAGATTTGGTATAAATGGTGCTTGTAGTAGGTTTTCCACAACTTCTGATGGTATATGTGAATGGGCGTGGGGTCTTGCGACGTCCACCTCCATCCGAGCACAGGAAATTCAGATTTAAAACATAAGATGTCTAGCATATAAGCGCTATAGTAGAATGGGGGAATAAGCCTTTCAGTGAACGTGGGATTTGGTTTAAAATCAAGACTGCGGTCTGCTAACTTCTCTGACCAGTTGCCCCATCCTATTATTTCACATTACATGCCGCTTGCCATCAAGGAAGCATTTCTAAATAAGTAAAATTAGCGGGAATCATGTAAGCCCCTCACAACCTACACATCGATTATCCCAGCATAGCAATAAGGAGAGCATAGAGAATCAACCGAGTACTTACCCGAAGATTCATGCTTGTGTTTTGCCAGATTTTGCCTCCATTCCCGAATGGGTTCAGATTCAGCCTCGTTCTCATCTCGGAATTTCTCCAGAAATGTCGTGTTGTACTTCTTCTCTGGCACATGTAAATGATACATTTGCCTCAAATCCTCAGCTTGAAATGAACCGAAGATTCTCCCATCTCTGTGCTGAAGGTTCTGTCTGTGATTGGGATTTCCTGAATTGCCCATATTACTACATCCATATATGGGAGAATTTGTTCCTGAGCTGCTATCCGATGAAGGAAAGAGTTGGCTAAGTCTTTTAGAGTGGCATCAGATTTTCGAGAACTATCTGCTGAGGCTTGTACTAGTGTCATCACTGGTTCTTCGGCTTCAATCAAATTATAAGTACCTTGCCAAGTAGTTTTGCCGAGTCCTAGACATGTAGTATCTGATATCAATCCTTTCTTTTTAGTTCCTGGATCAACGATGAGTTGTCCTGTGGCTGGCGAAGCGGAAGCAATTGCAGTTTTCTTAGACTTCTTCCCCATTCTGCTCGAATTCGTTACTTCGGAAGAGTTCTGCACAGGAGTGATAATGAACGTAATACAGAAAATTGATAGCGCAAATCGAATATGAGTGAGATATATAACGATAAATGCATGGTGAATGATTAACTTAAGGTGGCCTCGGATATAATCTGTGAAAAGATTTTAGGCTTACTGTTTCAATAAATGGCCGTTAAGACCTGTCAATCCTTTAAATGCCCATCATTTCGATTATTGGCCGAATGATTTGTTTAAGCGTGCCTTAGATGTTTTGGCGGTTGAGCGCAGATGAATGGCTATTCGAAACATAAATACGAATTAATCGTAATAACTCTGCTTTAGGATTTTTTTGAAATTCGCGCTTTTGGTCTTATCGCAATCGGGCATCGAGGAAATATTAAATTGTTACATTGGTTGCATTTGGAATCCCCGATTGCCGATAGCGATATCGCATCGCGTCGGGAGTATTGACTGGGACACTTTAAAAGCATGCATGGTAAATCGCCGATCGCTGATAGTGATATCGCATCGCATCGGATCGAAAAGGAATTTTATTGCGCCAACTTATTATTGCGGATATCGGATAGCCTATTTTGCATCGGAGAAAACCAATGGGTCTTTAAGTTGTGCCTCCTTTGTCATTGTGATATGCAATCTTGTGATCGCTTTATCGTAATGATAAAAGATTAATCATTTATATATACACAAGACCTTTATTTGGTTTATCAAAAAGGTTTTTTATAATGTTTTTATTTTGTTTTCGGACCTTTTTGAGTAAGACTAAGTTGATACCAATTAAAACTAAAAGGGACCCATTTCACATTATAGTTTTGGGATAATAATGATATGAAATGGGGGGTTGTTGTAGAGCACAACAATTGGCGATTCGCTGGAAGAAACAATTATCTCTGAAAAGCATGGAAATACTTAAACTTTTTCAAAATAGAAATTTCATCAAAGGGGAAAATTCTAATATAACTAGGTATACTTGCATTCCAAATAAAATGAAACTATCTTTGCTAATTCCCTCTCTTGTTTAAAATTAGATACATTCTAAATTTTAAATTGGCCTCTATTGGTTGTTAATGATAAAACAGAAAACCTTTCCAATTCAACTTTTAGAATTAACTCCTTTTTCATAGGTAGAGCCTCTGCTGCCAGCAAACGTTCATAGTTTCGACAGGGATACCTTTTAACCATGTGATTGTCCATTGTCCCATTCATCTCAGAGTATGATTAACAGAATGAATTCAAAACATGTTTTTCACATTTTGAATTTCTTTTCTACTTTTCTTCTATCTTGTAAGATAAAAAGCCATTGTCCTGGTTTGGTGGCCAGCTGAGTGACAATGCCATTCACTGGTAGTAATTTAACCGAACAAGCTGGCTCGTGATGAGACCCATTATCTTATAATTAAAGCCATTACCCTGTTTTGGTATGCAGTATTGGTAATGTCGGTTAAACTATTTCCCTATGAACATGGTAAGCAGACTTGTAATAAGACCTCTTATCCTTTATATCCAATATTTTAGAATTACAATCTGAGTAATCACAAGCTTTGGTGAGTGGGATGGACAATTTTCTCCTTAAGAGTAAATGGATGACAAGGTAAGAGTTGAAGATGCTGAAATTGGATTAGTTCCTATTTTGATATTGATAAACTTCTTGTGACCAATTTGAAAACCTAAAATGATTTACAATATTTCTAAACTTTGAGAAGCGTTCACAAAGATTGAAGTGTGGTTTCAGAATACAATTATATCTAATTTCCTAGAAATTATCCTTTTTGTTTAAGACTTCTATTATTTTAAAAGTAAATATCACACTACTTGTTTTGAGCAACTCTTTAAGTACAACAAAGGTCAATGGAAGACACCCCACAACTTTATTTTCTAATGGTTCTACAAACTACAAAATTCTATTAAAAGGAGAATGGGTTACCTCCTCAATTGAAGAATTTCTTTAAGATAAGGCCATTAACAGGGAGAGAATCTCTCAAACCTGATAAATCTTGTAATATGAAGGTCAAATGGCCTATCTTTTCACATATCTGAAATGGTCCAAGCCACATCTTCTGAAACTTGGTGTGTTTTCCCTTATCTTCATGGGCTTTGTCCCATTTCAGAACTAAATCACCGACTTGAAATTGTTTTGAACCGGATGAGACTAAATCAAAGGATGACTTGATGATTTGATGATGTTTGGCATGAATAACCTTGGCTTTTTCTCTTTCTTCTTCTAACTTTAGAATTTGGTCATGTCTAAGTTGTATAGAAGAAGAAGGGCTTTCTTCAATAAACTGAACTAAGGCTAGAGAAGGAAGGACAAGATTTGTTGGTAGCACTGCTTCTTTTCCATACACAAGATTAAACGGGGAAGAACCTATGGAAGCATTTTGCATTATCCCGTCAACCCATAATGCAAACATTAAAGGTTTGTGCCAATTTTTATGATTTTGTTCGATAGTTCACTTAATAATTTTAATCAGATTTTTATTTGTAGATTGCCAAACCATTGCCCTGAGGATAATAGTTAGCATAATATTTGAGTTTGAATCCTCTTTTAATTGCGAAATCAAACATAGCATTGCCTGAAAAGTAAGATGCATTATCAAAAACAAGAGCATTCGAGACACCAAACCTGGTAATGATGAATTGATCTATGAATTCAATAATGGCTTCAGAATTTGTTGTCTTTAAAGGAATCGCTTCAACCCACTTGGTAAAGTAATCAGTAGCGGTAAGGATATACTTATGCTGTTTGGAAGAATTTGGGGTAATCTCTCCAATAATGTCCAATCCCCATTGCTCAAATGGCTGTTCAATGTTGACTGATTGTAGAGGGAAGGCTGATTTCCTTTGTCTTCCACTTGAAGTTTGACAATTTCAGCATTTCCTTACATATTCATGAGCATCTCTAAGCAGAGTGGGCCAATAATATCCAGCATGGATGACTTTGTGAGCTGTTGTATCAGCTCCAAAGTGGCCTCCTGCTGATCCATCATGTAATTCCTGCAAAACCTTTTGTGCTTCAGGTTTTTCTAGGCATCTCAATAAAACTGAATCATAATTTTTCCTAAAAAGCACATCATCAATAATGGTAAAAATTTTTGCTTTCAATCTTATGGCCCTTTTTCTTTTGTAGGATAGATTGGGAGGTGCATATCCATTTTTCAAATAAAATATTAAATCAGCATACTGTGATTCAGAGTCAATGATACTTATCTGGTTGATCGCTTCATTTGATCTATATCACTTGATTCCGAAATGTTAGATGCTCCTGCCAATCACCTGCAAAAACCTTGACCTCTAACAATCTTTGCTGGCTTGATCTCTAGGTCATATTCTTGAAGTGCTGTTACCCAGTTTGCCCTTTTTTCTCCCAGTTCTCTTTGGATTAATAGTTGCCTTACTGAAGAGAAAGGAACTATTACTTTTGTATGGGATTTTAAAAGGTAGGGTCTGTAATGTTTAACAGCTTTATATACAACAAAGGCTTGTTTTTCTACTTCAGAGTAGTTCAGCTCAGCACCCTGAAGATTTGAACTATAGAACGAAATGGGCGCTTCCAAATTGTGATTGTTGATCTGTGTGAGTACTGCAACATAAGAGAAATCTGATGCGATGGTATATAATGTAAAATGATTAGAAAAATTTGGAGTATTTAGAGCAGGGGCATTGATTATTGATTGTTTGATTAATTCAAACGCTTCCTTTTCTGGCGATCCCCATTTAAAGACTGAATTTTTCTTAATCATAGTTTAAAGTGGCAAAATAATTTGAGAAAAGTCTGGAACGAATCTCTTGACAAAATTGATTTGGCCTAAAAATGACTGCATGGATTTCTTATTGTGAGGGAGTGGGATTTTAGAGATTTCTTTGATCCTGTCGGGATTGATATAAATGCCATCTTTAGAAACAATAAAGCCTAGAAGCTTACCTTGATCAAGAGTGAAAAATGATTTCTTAGGGTTAAGAGAAATACCATATTTCTTACAGCGTTGAAAGATTTGATTTAAATCATGCAAGTGATTGGATCTCTCTTTAGAGAATACAATAATGTCATCTAAATAGACAACTACTGTTCTAATAATTAACCCTTTGAAAGCGATATCCATTTCTCTTTGAAACGTGGCTCCTGCATTAATAAGTCCGAAAGGCATTTTCTGATATGCATATGTTCCCCATTTTGCTCTGAATGTGGTTTTGAGTCGGTCATCAGGATGGACCAAAATTTGATTATATCCTGAAAAACCGTCCAAAAAGGACATTAACTCTGAGCCTGCCACTAATTGGATTACCTGCTCCATAGTGGGTAATGGGAAGTTATCTTTTAAACTTGCCTTATTTAAATTTCTGAAATCAATACAAATCCTTATGTCACCATTTTTCTTCCTGACTGGTACCATATTGGAGACCGAGTTTGAGTGCCGAACGGGAAAAATAATCTTAGCTTTTAAGAGTTTATTGAGTTCCGGTTTTATTTGACCCTCTAAGTTTGGATGTATTTTTCTCAACTTTTGTTGAACTGGTTTCTGTCTGGGAAGCATCGGGATAGTGTGTTGGATAATGGATGTATCATACGTCTTTAGATCGTCATATTTCCAAGCGAAAACATGTTTATTTTTTTGTAACAGTCTAATGAATGCTTCCTTTTCGTCCATGAAAAGTCCTAATCCTAAATTAATGTTTTGAGGATTTTGTTCGGTGCCAAGGTTTATCAATTCAAACCTTAAGGTAGAGCTCTGGAGCTTTGTATTAGACACAGGTTTAAACCTGTCTTTAATATCGTAAAGGTCCTCCAGCTTCACCACGCGCTTTGGGATTGAGTTTTCCTCATGTTTATTTCACATTTGGATATCGTGCTCGTCTTCCTCAATGATTTGATTATCATAGGATTTTTCGGAGGTCAGAAATTGTAAAATGTCTTCATTGTGGTTGAATACTCTCCAATTGGTTACATTGTCAAGAATGGATGGCCTAAAAAGAAATTATACTAAAAATCTATCTAGGCTATAGTTTTCGGAAGGGAGTAGCTTGGAAGCGACATTGGCTAGCAAGTCGGCTGCCGAATTTTGCGACCTGGGAATGGAAGAAATATTGAATGCTAAAAAATGGGAAGTGAGCTCTTGTACTAGCGATTGATAATGTTTGAGATGGTTCGAAAGACAATGAATTGTATTCCTTACCTGTTTAACAATAATCTCAGAATCTCCAAAGACCTTCAATTATTTGACTTTGAGGCCGATCGCTTTATATAGTCCTTGGACTAATGCTTCGTACTCAGCTGTATTATTGGTGCATTCAAACTCTAACCTACAGGACAACATTGTCTTTTCTCCTTGCGGGCTAACCAAAATACATCTTGCTCCTGATCCTTCACTAGACTTGGATCCATCAAAATATAAAGACCAAAATAAAGAATTATCTACAATTTTACTTACAAAATTCCCAGTAACATTAACACATTTAGACCTGTTGGTCTGCGAAAAATTTTCAATTTGTGATGCAAAATTGTTAACTGAGAAAGGAGATGGCTGGGCAATATAATTGCCGAAAAATGACTCAGAAGAATAATTCCCTAAGATATTGTTGTTGAACGCAATCGGTTGATTTTCTTGTTCAAATTCTGTAATAGTGTGGGTCATATGTTTCTCCCGATCGATCTTAATTTGATTGGGCTTGCCCTTATAGGGGAGCCACATATGGGACCAATCGGTGGAGATATACCCATGGAGCTTTTCTGACCAATCCCTGCTTAAAATCAACCCATAGAATTCAGGTATATCGGCGACTAGGATATCAATCCTTTGGACTATCGTGGATCGCGATAACCTGATCGTTACAGAGTTTATTTCCCCTAGAACTTGAACCTTAGTTCTATCTAACTGCACAATGTGAATAGAAGATTTCTGGGGTTCTATATTCAGTTTAGAAAAACTAAAGCAGGCATTATGTTAGATGATGCCCCAGAATCAATTAAGGAGTTATGTAGATTTCGATTGTAAATTTCATATGTTAAGAGGAAAGGAGGGGTATGGAATTTGATCTCTCTCCAATCAGAATTGTATCAGTTGCTTCAACTCTACCAGAAGGTGGTTGTCCCGAGTCGCTTGCAGCTTTAGTGCTGGGAAGAGGTGAAGAAGGGACAGCATTAAGTTCTTTGAGAAGTAATTTTTGTTGATGCTTTAATTTACTAAGCTCAAACATGGTGATGTTTGCCTTAGTTTTCTTCATGTCATCGACAATATTATAATCCATCGAATCAGAAACTACCAATGTCTTAGATGACAAAGGTGTATTGGAGGATGACGGCTGATTCTGAGATACTGTCACGGCTGGCTTCCTTGCGGGTACCTTTTCCTTTGCAGTATTAGTACCAGCACTCCTTTTCTTTGAATTGGCTTGAACAGATTCAGGAGTAGCTTTACTCCTTGTAGTGACAGGAAAGGCTTCTTGCTCAGTGTCAGTATCAGAATTAGGGAGTATAAAGTCCCACATCCCGTGACATTCAACTACTTCCTCTTCTTCTTCTTCGGATGGTGTAATTGCTTCTTCTTCTTCTTCTTCCTCAGGATCCGATATTTGCGTAAGATATGACATTTGGAGGCTTGGACTCGGGTTTTTTGAAATTCCTATATGGTTTCTTCGTTGAGGACTCTGATACTTGTTTCTTAATCTCAACCATTTCGTTTGACATGGTTTTAAGGAATTTTTGAAGGCCCTCCATGTCATATGGATCCTTAGTGATCTTTTTCTTTGAATCATCTTTAAAGGAAACTTTTTTGGTTTTCGTTCTTCCAGGGCAGTTTTCTTTTCTAAGGCGATTACACTTTTTTCAACAGCGAGGGCTTCCTTCATGTTTTCGGCCAATGTAGGCTGTTTAGCCCTATCCACAAAAATGGCTATGTTTGAGGGTAAGTCAGTGATATACCACTCGCTTCTAACTTGTTCGCTTGGCTTATCATCGGTGGGGATTTTGTTCAAAAGTTTATTGAATCGGGAGTTAAACTCCTTAATGGGTTCTCTTGACTCAATCCTTAAATTGGAAAGGTCATGGACAAGTGTAGCCAAGGATCTATCATCGCCGTATTTGGCGAGGAACTGTTCCTGGAAGATATTCCAACTTGTGATGGATCCAGAGGGCAAGGAAAAATACCAAGACCCTGCTGATCCTTGTAGTGTATAGGGAAACAATCTAACTACCACATCTTCTTCGGTCACTCCCTTCAAATTGACTGACAACATAAAATTATTTATGTGTTCTTCTGTTGACGTTCTAGCATCCGGATTGAATTTCAGTAGCCATTTTTCTGGATAATCGGGTAATAGGTGTAAAGGCACAGGCATGGTGACTGAACCAGGACTTCTCCATGGTCTTTGAGCCATTTTAGGAGTACCAACGATTTCCTGTGGTGTTCCAGGTGCTTGAGGGGGAGGTTGAAGTGAAGACTGAAGAGATTGTGATGCTTGAGATGAAGTCCCTTGGTGAACAACAATATGTAGTGGTGAAGTGGGTGTTTGACTTCACACAGGTGATGATGAAATGGAAGATGATGGAGAAAAGGTTTCACTACCAGAACCTTCAGTGGTCTTTTTAATCCTTTTCCTTTCGGGCAAAGGAAACTCAGGTGGTTCAATACCTAGTTTTCACTTTGGAGTCTGATAAGGTGAGGAGGTAAGTGGAATTGCGAAGTCTGACTGCCTTGTGATACTTTAGATCTAGGAGGCAAAATCGAGAAGCCTTGAAGTTTTTGGATGATGGATTGAACTTCAGGGGACTCCGGACTTAAGTGTTCTAAAGTATGATGTAATTGAGCAGTAGTGGTTGATTCTTCCTTGTCTCGTCTGGATACTGGTGATTCAAAATGCAAACGAGAGGTCCGAGGAGAGGTGGAGGGTGAATTACTATTTTAATGGTTTGTAGGTGTTGGCTTACTCGCCATTCATAGTGGAGGGCCCTCCTTCTAGTGCCAGAAATGTTGATGCCTTGAAAATCGCTGCAACAACATTGGGGGATAGCCACCCGGTCTGGACCTTAGTACAGCTCCTTTTCCGTTTGGGATGGTGGCTCCGACTGGATATAACGGGACCAGTTTCCCGATAATGAATAAAAGGGATGGATGAGTGATGAGTTGTCTGTTCTAATGATAGGCGGATAGCTTATTCTATTAACAAAATACGAAAACTAATACTAATCCCGGGAATAACTATTCATTTGAAATGCAACGTTTAATAATCCTTATCTATTAACAGGCATATATATGACTCTCTAAAAAAAACACAGATATTCAATCATTTAAAGATTACTTCCTCTAAATAGTTAAACGAAGTGATTAACACAAATTACTGCATTCATCATTTATATCATCGATACATATACGATTGAAAGAAAAGCATGCTATAAACAGCCAATAGTGGGATGCGTAAAGGATGCTGTTAAAACACATATATATAAGCGATAATAGTGAGAGCGATCAAATGGCAATTCATATAACAGGAATGAGTTCAAACGCAGATAATAGTACCATGTGAGCTGCTAATCAATCCCAAATATCAATCGCTATTTGAAATTCTTCCTTCAACGCAGAAATGCTTTTAAACAAAGACAGTAGTGCACATTTGTATAAAAACCTTCCTCATCAAATTCAGAATAATTGGTCCAGTTTCATAAAAAATATCCCTGAAGTACAATAGTGAAACTTCAGGGTTTAAGTCATATACAAAATTTTACGACCCTTTCTAAATGCATGAAAGGGTCTATAAATACTACTAAGCTAAAAAATCTATGAAACAAAATCCTACTAAATTGGCATCAATTAATGCTATCTATCTTCTTGGGGGCGATCTGGAAGTTGGCGATGTGAATCATGACTTAGGCTGCTTGCCTTTAAACCTGAGCTGGCTTATCGCAAACATTGGCTCCACTTCAGGTGGTCTGTTGAGGCGTAAGCTGAGTTGGGCAACAAAGGTGGCATCCTGAATATCGGGTATAATATACCCGATCGCATCTGTGAGGCATTTGAGGGCGGCTCTCTGGTTGTGCGGCTTCACTAAGAAGAACCAATAGGCATCCCATGTCAAACTGTTGATCCCCGCGATTAACCTTCCATTTTCTCCGCTCTGTGGTAGCATGATGCTTCCAACATCTGTTGCTGTTAATTGGGCCTGGAGTACATTGAGAAATCATGTTAGACAAGTAAAGAGTATTATTTACTAATTCAACCAAATTACTAGTGGTTGCCTTGCATCTTAAAATTGCTCTTTCTGCCTTCATTAACTGTGATTGCCATTCTGTGAATAATATTTCTTTATGTGATTCTAGAATCCTTGGTAGGTTAGCTGCCTATCCCTGATCGGAATCTTGCCATTCCAGAAAATTTGTCAATGTTTCTTCGGCCTGATCCAAATCTGTCCTTGCTTTTTCTACTTTTTTCGCTTATGGATGCCACTAAGTCGCACAATGGCTCTACCTGGGTGATTTGTTGACACAAGAGCTTCATTTGATTTATCAATGCTTTATTTAATTGAAACGCCTCTACTTTAAACTCATCTACCTGAGGGAGATTTTTCATTTGCTCAATTTGAGCTGATAATTGAGCGATTTGCTCATCTTTGGATTTTAACATTCCCTCAGTTGATATTTTTAATTCCACCAATGCTGCCAATAGCTCCTTTTCCTTTTGGATTGCGCTATCGTCAATCCTCTGTTTTTCATCTTGCAATTGCTTAGTTAGTTGATTATTATTTTGTTGCTGTACTAGCAATAGCTGTTCTGCTTGCTCTGCCTTCTGCTGTGCTTTCGATAATTGAGCTCGTAGCGAAAAAATGTCTTGATGTTTTGCCTTTAATAGACTGCTCACCTCCGATGCTTTGTCTATTGTCGCTGCCGAATAAGCTCCAGCGCATTGCGATAACTTTGTCAAGTCATCGGAGGGGTCAAATTCTTCTTTCCATACGACATTGCCCGTTACTGTTAATTCAGGGAATAAAGAAGGTTGATCAGCCCTTCTCCTCTTCCTCTGTCGTTTCCCTACAACTTTATGCTTAGGGCTATAGAAGACATCCAAGGGAGGAATCTCTTCTATCTGCAAAATGATTTCGCCCGATGGGTCCTTTGGAATTATTTCCGTTTCCTTTAATTTGGGTGGGTCGTTGGTTTCGCCCGAAACCTGCTTTGATGTCGCTTCCTATGTGTCGCCCTCTTTTGAAACCTCATCATCTTTAGAGCATTCTAGATTTCCGATGATTGAATTGAATTGCTGCCATTCCTGGAGCAATTTCGGATCAATCTGTGTATCATCATTAATTTTTGAACTGCTCTCTTCTTGAGTTTTCGCTTGGGTTTCTTCCTGTCTCTGCAAGTTCGCCTGGGTTTCTTCCTACCTCTGGTCATGCACTTCCTCCTGCTGCTTTGATGTAATAGGAGGCTATTTATCACGTCGCTACTCAGGCTCGCTTGATTTAGTTGTTGGTGGAGTAGTCCCTAACAGGTCTAGAGGCAGAGTTTGCAACCTCTGCTCTCTAATTTTGTTAAATTCGACTAGCCCCTCATCGTTGTATTCATTTATGGCGAGTGATTTAACTTGATATAGCGACTCGGCCGATGCAAACAAATCCTCAAATCTGTCTTCTTTGTGCTCGAACTTGGCCAATTTGGCCTGGTTGAGTGCATTGTAGGTGATTTTTTTCGGATCGAATCGCCTGCTTGGTAGAGTTGCCAGGGTCAGCGAATTTATTTTCTCAGCTTCCTTCTCTGCATGTTTGAGATCATGCAGAGTGTAAATACCAATTTGCAAAGGAAAGGAGGTCCAGACATGCTTCTTTGTTTTTTCAAAGTTTGAGTAACCCCATCGGCGTTGATCTATAGGCTATTTCCCTGGCAAGTAGTTTATCAGGGATGTATAAAGGAAGTACATGGGGCTTGGCTTGACTGCCAAAAACTCTGATACAGGTGAACTTTTCTTCTCCAAACCAACTCCCTACGGCAGTTAAATCCACCCTCGCTTGGTCAGAAATCTTAGGGGTAGGCTTATTGAAAATGGAATAATGAATAGGCAACATGAAACCATTGTAGATTTGATACAAGTGGTGTTTGTAGTTGGTCTTCCACAACTTTTGATGGTATATGTGGACGGGTGCGGGGTCTTGCGATGTCCACCTCCATCCTAGCATAGGAAATTCAGAATTAAAACACAAAACATCTAATACATAGGCACTGTAATAAAATGACGGAATGAACCTCTCAGTGACGCGAGAGTTGAATCTGAAATTAAGAATGGCAGTTGCTAGCTTATCGGATAGTATATCCGCCCAATCCATTATTTCGCCACTACACGCCACCTCCATTAAGGGGACCATTTCTATGGTAAAATTGGCGGAATCATGTAATCCCCAAAGTCTGCACATCATAATCCCATCATAGCAATAAGGAGAACATAGAGAATCGACCGAGTACTTACCCGAAGATTCGTGCTTGTGCTTTGCTGGATTTTGTCTCCAACCTCGAATGGGTTCAGACTCAGTCTCATTTTCAGCTCGGAATTTCTCCAAGAATGCCGTGTTATACTTCTTTTCTTCCGCCGGCAAATGATACATTTGCCTTAGATCCTCGGCTCGAAAAGAACTGAAAATCCTCCCATCTATAGTGCTGAAAGTTCTATCGATAATTGGGATTTCTTGAATCGCCCATCTTACCACATCTGTATATGGGAGAATTTGCTCCCGGGCCGCTATTCTATGAAGAAAGGAGTTGGCTAAATCACTCATATTAGCCTCGGATTTACTGGTGCTGTCGGCAGAAACTTGTATCCCTGTCACCCTTGGGTCTTCAGCTTCAATCAAGTTATATGTGCCTTGCCAAGTAGCTCTGGTAAGTCCCAGGCACGTAGTGTCCGATATAAGCCCTTTCTTTTTATTGCCTGGATCAACGATGGGTTTCCCTACGGCCGGCGAAGCAGAAGGCATTGTGGTCTTCTTGGACTTCTTTCCCATTCCGCTCAAATCTGTTTCTGTGAGAGAATTCTGCACAGAGAGAACGATAGGCGTAATACAGGAAACAATAACATAAATCGAATAGACTGATATATATATATATATATATATATATAATATTATTAATATATATATATATATATTATATATATATATATATATATATATTGATAAATTCATGGTGATCGATTGACTTAAGATGGCTTCGAATCAAATCTATAAACAGATCACAAGCTTCTTGTTTCATTAAATGGCTGTTAAGGCCTGTCAATCTCATCAATACCAGTCATTTCGATTAATGGCCAAATGATTTATTTGAAGCGTGCCTTGGGCGATTTGGCGGTTGAGTGCGGATGAGCGGCTTTTTGAAAGATAGTGCCTTAATTATGAATAAATCGTATTAAACTGCCTTTATGGTTTTCTTTGAAAACTGTGCTTTTGCCCTTATCGCAATCGGGTGTCGGGGAAAATCATAAGTCATTGCTTTGGTTCCATTCGGAATCTCTGATCGCCGATAGCGATATCGCATCACGTCAGGAGTAGCGAGTGGGGCGGTTAAGAAGGCGTGCATAATCAATCGCCAATTGCCGATAGCGATATCGCATCGCATCGGGGAAAGAGGGAGCTTTATGGCGTTTAATTCATTACCACCGATATCCGATAGCGATATCGCATCGCATCAGAGATTGAGGGATTTAATTACGCCAATTCTATTATTGCCAATATACGATAGCGATATCGCATCGGAGCAAACCAATATGTCGTCAAGTTATGTTCCCTTTGTCATTGCGATATGCGATCTTGCGATCGCTTTATCGCAATGACAAAAGATTAATCGTTTTATGTTAAGGCTTTTGATTGATTTATGGAAAAGGCTTTTGGTAATGTTTTACTTTATTTCTTTGGGCCTTTTAGAAGAGAACTAAATTGATACCAATTAAAAACAAAATTAAAAAGGGACCCATTTCATATTATGGTTTTGAGATAATATTGATGTGAAATGGGGGGTTGTTGTAGGGCACAACAGAACTCAATACAGCACAATCATCTACCTCCAGCTTGTAGATATTGTTTACTCGAATCCCAATTCACTTGGTCTGTCCAATGCCGATATGCCTCAGGAATACCTTTCCTTTACTAAAGACTTCATCATAGCCTTTATCTTCTAGCACAACAGACACAAGACTATTCTTCAGACCTGGTACATACTTTACATTAGTTAGGGTGAGAGGAGCTCCATGCTCCCTCTGAAACACAACTGTACCTTCACCTGAACCATGGTACTTTCCGTCATTGTCCATCTTGATCTACATCTAGAGATCCTTCTCCTCCAAGGTACTAAAAAGAGTCTTTTCACCTCACATGTGGAATGAAGCTCCACTGTCCAGGTACCACACACATCCCACCATGGATGAAACAATGCATGCGATAAGAGAGAAATTCAACTCAAACTGTGAGGCCATTGCCTCACCATCAGATCCCTTTGAGGATACCTTCTTGGATTTATTCTATGGACAATTCGTAGCATAATGGCCCACTTCATGACAATGAAAGCATCGCACTTTCAATTTGTCAGACTTCTTCCCACCATGGGAGGAACTGGATTTGGGATGGGATGCCTTCCCTTTCCCTTTCCTCGCCTTACTTGCTAAGGCTAGATTTTCCTCATCATCTTTCTTTAATGAGGATCCATCTCTGGTGCTTCTTCTTATCTCCTCCTGCATCAGATCTGACCAAAGTTGTTCCCAATCTGGCAATTTTTCTTTTCCATTAATCAAGTCTTGGTAAATATGCCAGCTCTTAGGAAGACCGAGGAGTGTAAGACTCACCATGTCATCATCGGTTGTCATGATCCCTACACTTCTAAGCTCATCCCTGTAGGCGGTGAGATTGTTCAGATATGTAAAGACCATGTTGCCCTTTTCACACTTGATTTTCCGAAGCTTGTCTTTCAACGCCAACTTCCTATGATCGCTGCTATTCTGATATAGATCTTTCAATGTTTTCCACATCGAAAATGTTGTCTCCTTCCCATGGAGACTTAAGACAATGTGGTCTCAAACTACCTCCAGGAGGATTCTCCTTACTCTAGCCACACATTTCTTCCATTCCGCCAATTCTATAGCATTAACTGCTGTTAGCTTGGGGACTTCTTGATCAATGAAGTCCTTCAGACTGTTGTACTCTAATACTAATTCCATTCGATCTTTCCAGGCTATATAATTTGAGCTGACACCAAGGGCATACTCGAGTTTTAAACTGCTGAACGCCATTGGTGAAATTGAGATGTGATAAGAACTCGATTTCTATAATCAGGAACTTGAAACTTGAAACTTCTCCCTTCTTTGTATACTTTTCTTCTCTTTGATCACCTTTGCTCTGATACCATGTACAAATTCCCATTGTAGATCAACATATTATGCAATATACTAAAGAAAAATACAAGATCTACTT